>BQNB010084151.1:3079-28837 GCA_026074375.1 Tanacetum coccineum
GAGCAATAAGTCATCACCTTCAAGATCCTCTGCAGTTTGCAATCGTGGTATTGTCGAGCCTTCAGGAACGAAATTCTTAAACTCATAAGGGCCTTCATCAAGTGCTTTGAGAAGCCACTTCCGGTTGTCTCTCTTCTGGTTTATATATAACTGTCCCTTTCAAGCATAGGAGGCCTATTCTCATAACCGGCATCAGCAAGGGATTGTTGGTATGTTTTGGATGTCGACATGTCTTATGATTCAAAGATTGGATCTTTGTAGACGAAAATGAGTGATATTTGTGAGAATAGTATCAAATTCGATAACAGTAGTCAAACTCGGACAACACTGTTCACGGATAACAAGTAGTCTAAAGATCGATATACTTCTCGAAAAGTACACAAACTCGGTAATCTACAAACTTATTAAACTCGGAAATTCAAACTCGGTAAAACCTAAAACTCGATTTAGCTACAAACTCGGTAGGTCCAAATTTTGAAAAATTCAACAATTATAGATTATTAATAACCACAAATTCGATGAAACCGAAATTTATGATGACTAGATAATCCAAAAGTCCTTAAAATTCAAATTCGATAAAACCGAATTTAACGTCCGGATTTTAAAATTTTGAGAAATTTTGTTTTTCAACACTTCAATTCACGATAAAACCGTAAAATGGATGTATGTTATGACTTTGAAACCTTATTTCCGAGATAAAACGTAGCAAAACCTTATTTCACAAATTTGATAAAACCGAAAATATAAAACTCATAAAACTCGATAAAACCGAGTTTGAAACTAACCTCCTAATATACGATTTTCGATAGAACCGAAAGGTCGTATATATCTATTACAAGATATTTCTTATCGAAATTACACAACTATCACTACTGAATCTGCTAAACTTCTTCCGAGAACACGAATACCACTTTCGAGAACTGCTAACGAAGTAAAACTACACTCGATAATCCCAAATACTCAAATTTACTGCCAAAATCGATCTCGAAAGCTCAAAATCTTCAACTGAATTCTCCGAACATCATTGTACGCTTCTCAGACACAAATCAAATTCTCGGATGTGAAAAACCTCACAAAACAAACACTCTAATTCTCTATTGGCGATTGATACCACTTATTAGGTCACATTAATCTTGAATCAATCATATCGAACATGTATGCATAGAGAGAATAGTAGAGAAGGGAAAGTATTTGAAATTCAAACGATATAAAAGAGAGGGAAAATGGAAGAGTTTGTTACAAGTGCATCACCCTCTAATGAAGATTAGAGGGGTATTTATAGGTGAGGGAAGGAGGCTTCCCTTCCTTTATTTTCCTAACTTAACACTTCTAGTCCCTAGACTTTGGTAATTATGCTATTTCATTCTTTTAGCATAATACACCTTATTACAAACTACTTTGATAATAACAAAAGAAAGACTAATGACTAAATAACACAAAATTACATAATCGACACTTTTAATGATCCTAACATCATCCAATATTCTTGCTCACCAAGCCTAGTGATCTTAGCCATTGATTTTGTGTCTTCTTCCATTGACGAATAGGGTTAAAGGGGATTGCCAAGGTAGATTTTTGGTATTGGTGAAGTGGGGTAATGGGAGAGAGAGACGTTTTTGTCATGGGGTGCAGGGTAGCAGAGGTGGGAGATAGTAAATAGTGGATTAGGTAGGAAATGTTTGTTTTGGGTGAGCAGGGTAACGGGTGTTAGAGTGTAAGGGCTAGGGGTGTAAAGGTAAAAAGGATGTAGAGGCTAATCTTGTTAGTCCCTAAGGACTAGCAATGTTAGTCCTCAAGGACTAACGATGCAAACCCTTAAGGACTAATGGTGTAATGGTTTTAAAGGGTGTATGGTTAAATGGTAATGGGCTTATGGATTGGGCCGGGTTTTAGGATTTTGGACTTAGGGCTTTTAAAACTTAAAAGTTTTATAGATAAAGGCTTAATGGGCTGACCCGGCCCATTAAATGGGTACGGGTTGGCCCATTTAAGATTTCTTCGTTTTCGGCTTCATCTTTGAATTGTTGACTTTTAACTTTGACTTTTAACTTTGCTTTTCATGCTCTTTTCATTCTCGTGCTCGGTTTTGTCCGTTTTGACCTATTTTTGTCTTTTAGTGAATATCCGATACCTGCACAGTATATAAAGCAAAACAAGCATATATTCGGCATTTTATGTCCGTTTTTGGTCATTTAGGCTCGTTTTAATAGGTAAAAGGTATGTGTAATTAAGCACATACCACATACCAACAAGCAAAAGTATTGATTTGACATTAATCCGGATTTACGTTGTTCCTAATCACGTAATAGGTTTTTACTCCCTTATTGGTCAAACTAAGTCAAAGGTCACTTTGCGTAAACGCATCCTTTCCCGTTATGGGATATGCTTTACTAAAGATGCAAAGTGTAGGAACCCGATTTACCACTTCACTTCATAACCCGAACCACGAATCAAGAAAAGAGAAGGAGAGAGAGTGACGAAAATAGAGAGAGAAGAGAGAGAGTTGAGAGAGAGAATAAGAAAAAGAATTTTTAGATATTATGAAAAAGATATTTTCTAAAAAAGAAAATATCTATATATATTTAGATATTTTAGAAAATATCTAAATATATATATATACCCCTACACATTTAATGTGACGCGCACATGTCTTCCACGCACACTCCAAACATCTCCTAGCTACAACAAACCCATACTCCATAATCCCACTCTATACTCTCACTTATTGGCAATGTGAATATTAACCAAATCAACCTTTGATTCATCTTTATCTTCATATTCTTCATCATTCATTCTTTAAACCTTTTCATACACATAAACCTTTCACTAAATATATCCCAATATGCCAACTCAATTCCCCTGACACAATGTACTATCCATGTACTCAGTGTACTTCTTGTTCCTTACATTCTAACCAAGGATCCACCTATAACTTATTAAACACATTCACTACCACATATCAACTCTTTGCCTTCTTCTTCATAAGATTTGAATTCACACACACATTACACACTTCTTCATTCTCACATTGATTAAGACAACTCATCAATCCCGTTCTCACACACATCTCATCTCCACCTGTTGATTAAAACTCAAACAAACACAACAACACACTTCACTTCTACCTTTAATCAGCCACCTCATCAATCACAATTAGACCTAATACTCCTCTCAACCATTAGATTAAACTCTTACCCCAAACAACACAATCTGCTTCTCATAATTAACACTTTCACACACAAAACAAACACAACTCTCTTATAGACCTTAGATCTTGCCTTATCATCTATCTCCAACATACTCTCTTCTTACATCCTCACCTTCCTTTTCAAACAAGATCAAGTGGCTCTGATCTATCACATCATGTCACCTCATGACAACTCACTTCACAACGTCATTCCTTCTAATCCAACATGTTCCAATTTAGATTGAAATTCCTCCCCCTTTCTCTCTAAGCAAAGAACATCTATTATAACCTTAACATAGCCATTTCAAATCTAGTTTGAACCTAACTAAGCTAGTTAGACTTTAAGGAATCCCCAAAATATCCCTTTTCTAATAATCCTTTTCGCTCATTACTTTATCGGAATAAGCAAACTGCTTTTAATACTTCACAACGTTTTATTGAATGGTGATTTTGAGTGGTTGACCTTTGAGGTATAAGAATGATGAAAGGATCATAACGGAAGTACAATTAAGATTAACAATGCAGGGTATTTAAAAAACGCCAAGTTCCAAAGAAAACAATCTCGTATTCTAGCGCACTGGCACCCGCTGATGCGTGGTTGTGCGCTAGAATCGAATTATTTTTAACAATCTAGGAATTTTGGGCCTATAAATACCCACCCATGGGCCTTGTATTCCTCACATCTTGCAAAAATTCTTCCTCTCTTTCTCCTCCTTTAATCTCTAATCTAACACCATTGTGTTCCAATATTCTCTTCTTTTCATCTATTGAAAACACACACACTGCAAGAGAGCTACATAAGTACCTTATCCATACTTGTGTTTTTTTTTTATGGTCTTCTTTCTCATACCCTTTCTTGATAATCGAGTCTCTAGGCTAGGTTAGGAGTTGGTTCACCATCTATCTTTTTATTCAATCGACTTGTAAGGGAAGTCTTGTATCCGTGGGATCAAGCCTAGATCATTGGGGATCTAGTTGGGGTTTTGGAAAGCTTCCAAGGGGAAGGCTTTTAGAGTTTATAGGTTAAGTCGAATCACGGATTCTTAGAGGTGGATTCCTAGGGCGGAATACCGTAGGTAGTTACTCTTCCGTGTGAGCGCCGATCTTTGTTGAAAGCCGGTGGAGTTAAATTGTAATACGGTTTGTAGTCCATCATAAGGATTATACTAGTATAGTATCGGAGTCATGGATTCGCAACTGGACATGCGGAAGGACTAAACCCCCCTTCCCGAACTAGTATATATCGTGGTATCTCTCTCTCTATCTCTCTCTATCTCTATCTACTTATTGTGTCTTTGCTAAGTAGATCATCACACCACTCGGCTCTTTCGAGACTTGAAGTTTAATAAACTTCAAAGAAGTCAAGAAAACTGTATTCACCCCCTCCCCCTCTACGATTCTACAATGGCCGAGGCATTTAATTTGTTAAGTGGGAACTTCCGCAAGGGTAATCAGTTCAGATGAGGAAATCGATTTGGTAATGGCGGAAATCGACTCGGTAAAGGCCGCGGCAATAGCTTTGAGAACAAAGGTGGTGAAAGCTCAAAGCCAAAGGGGGCTTGCTACAATTGCGGGATAGAAGGTCACTTTGCAAGTGAATGTAGAAAGCCAAAGGAGAACAAGGCTTTTGTTGGAGGAGCATAGAGCGATAGTAAAGACGGCGATGAACATCAAAACGACGCAACATGTATCATGGCAATCGACTCTCAAGAGGTAGTATCTAAACCATCTTGTTCAAATAATGATTTAAATATTATTGATTTGCAAAAGGAGAGTGAGGAACTCCTAAAGTTTAACAAGGATTTTACTAAAACTTTTGAAAAACTTTTAAAAGAAAAACGTACTCTCGAAGATAAGAATTCAAAACTTTCAAGTAATATCAATGATCTTGAAATTGAAGTAAAGAAACTTGAAAAAGATAAATAGGTGGTTAAACCTTGCAAAACATGTGATATACTCACCAAAGACATTGACTCTTTAAAATGCAATGTTTCCAAACTTTAAGATGAAGCATTGAATTTTTCAAAATTCAAAGGAAGTTGCATTGATTTGAACGATATGCTAAGTCGTCAAAAGTTGTCCCAAGATAAGGAAGGTCTTGCATTGTCTAAAAATTATAAAACCACTTCCGTAAGTCCAGACAAACCACTAGTGTTTGTAAAACAAAGTCAATCAAAAATTTTGTCAAATAACTTTGTTAAACTCGTAGTGCCTCAAACTCACTTTGCAAACACTCGAGGTCCCCAAGCACCCATTAGAAGAGTGGAAACAACACACCAAGGACATCACTCAAACTCTCATAATGGACTTAGATATACATGACCTCTAGTTGACCCTAGACCTCTTCTCTAAATATAAGACCTTCAAACTCATATGCTCGAAGACCTTCTTTCAAAACAACCGCTCTTCGGGAAGAAGAAATTGTTACAAAAAATAAAGGTCTTCGTATCATCAACCTGGCACCTTCCAAAGGAGAGAAAACTCCTACCCAAATCAAAGGCTAAAAACACCTTGGAGCGTTAGACCAAACTTTTAAAACTCACATGATTTTCAAAACAATCCTTGGTTTGCGTTCTCAAGGTACGACCTACGTAAACTATGTGCTTTTCTACAAGACCTAAGAATGGTTAACTTGGGCACCATATTTGCTAACCACAATTGGACCCATAAAATAATGGTTACAACGAACTTGAATTTATATTTTCTTGTAGGTGTGTCTTAAATGTGATCTATGATCGGACGATTGGATTGTGGATAGTGGTTGCACTAAGCACTTGACCGGGAATAGAAGATTGTTTACTTCGTATAAGGCGTATGATGGTGGACATGTCATATTTGGAAGCAACTTAAGGGAAAGGTCGTCAGTGGAGGTAACATTACTCATGACTCCATTACAATTACCAATGTTGAGCATGTTAGTGGTCTAGCTTTTAACTTGATTAGTGTAGGTCAATTATGTGATGATGATTACATAGTTAGCTTTACTAAAGTAGATTGTGCTATTAGTAAAAATGGTAAATCTCTAGCTAAAGGTCATAAGAGAAATGGTATATATACGTGCAAATTGGGAGATAACTCCAAACAAAAATTTTATCTTGCATCTGTGGTGGATAACTCAACGCTTTGGCATAGGAGGTTAGGTCACGCCAATATGAGGTTAGTTCAAAAGTTAGCTTCCAGCGAGCTAGTAAGGAACCAACCAAAGTTGAGTTTTGAAAAACACATGTATGATACATGTGGTTAAGGAGTCAAGGTGATGCAAACAATTAGACTAGGAAAGAAGTGTCAACTACTAGGGTTATAGAGTTGTTACACTTAGATTTGTGTGGTCCATCTCTAATTCAAAGCTACGAAGGGAACTTCTACACTTTAATGATTGTTGATGATCACTCAAACTACACTTAGGTTATGTTTGTAGAGTCAAAGGAAGATGTCTTAGAAAAGTTTAAAATATTGTATAAAAAGCTTGAAAACCTACATGATTGTTCTATTGTTTCAGTTATAACAAATCATAGGAGTGAATTTGATAAATTGCAATTTAGGAGCTTTTGTTAACAACATGGAATGTCTTATAACTTGTCGGGCCTGTTCCCTTCTTAATCGAGTGAGATTGTTGAAAGAACACATTGCAAGTTATGAGTCATGCTATGTTAGACGAGCAATCCATTCCACAAAAGTTTTATGTCATGCATTAGATACAGCAATCTACATATTTAATAGGGTTTATATTAGAAAATTCATTAATAAAACACCCTACAAAATCTTTAGAAATAGAAAGTCGTCATTAGAGTACTTTAGGGTCTTTGGTTGTAAAGTATTTATACTTAACACTAAAGTACATCTCACCAAGTTCGACCCAAAGTCGTACGAAGGAATATTTTTAGGATACTCTCAAACTAGTAAAGTATACATAGTGCTTAACAAGGACACAATGAAAATTGAGGAATCTCTCAATGTACTTGATAACATCAAATATTTGATAATTTTTAGTGTCAATTCTCCCCTAAAAATATTTGCAATTGTCTTATGAAAACTTGAATTCAATACTTTTATGGTTATTTCCTTATATTCAGGTAAAATGCAAGTATGTGACAAGAAACACAAGAAAAGGACGTAAAAATGGAGAAAACACGGATTCTTATGAAGGTTTACAGCGTAACACCTACGATGATGTTACGCCGTAACATATTCAAGGCAAGACACGTCACCTAGCAAGATTACGGTGTAACCACACGAAAGGTTTACATCGTAACATCATTATTCTTATAGGATGAGTCATCCTAGTCAGCGTTACGGCGTAACATGGCTAATTACTTACGCCATAACATAATTTATGCCTACAACATGGAAAGCCTTATTAGTACTTTATGGCGTAACACTCTACAAGGTTACGTCATAACAAATTCGTAATCTATAAATAGAGGCCTCATTCGGCCACTTTAGCATCATCTATTCCACCAGAGATCCAAGGGGTGCCCAAGGCTTCAAAAGATCGAAGAATTCCACCAGAAGTCTAAAGGAGATCACACTTACATTACTTTTGTATTTAATCATTCATAAACCACACATGTAAGAATTATGAGTTTTCAATTTATGATTACCTTTATTAATTCTTGCTTTGTTGTTGCCATGAGCGGCTAATCACTTCAAGTGCTGGCCTAGTTATGAGTTTACTATCATTATAATGTTTGTTTCCTGTTAAATCATGGTTTCATTGGATATCCTTTTGACTATCGTGTAACCCTGGGTTTTGGTAGTATTGCGGGTGGTTTAGACCCTGTGTAACACCCCCAAATCTGGGTGGCAGCGGAATGTTGAATATCTGAGGGCGTTACTTTATAGATCAATAGCACAAGATATGAGAACGACCACTAAACGTGTCGTTTTAAAAAAAAGATACATTGGATTAATAAAATACTTGTTCATTACATAAGCTTATGGCTTCAAATTGTTCGACAATATAAGTAAAGATTTCGGTTTATAACCAATGTTCCCAAAATGTAATACACCCCAAATCTTTAGTACTGACTCTCTAAAGAGTGACCCCCAATGTATCTTGGCACCTCGTGCCTTATTGACTTGAGAAAACATGCTTAAAACGTCAACATAAAGTTGGTGAATTCATAGGTTTATGTAAATCAATAGTAGGACCGCAAGATTTCCAAGTGTATGATTAAGCAACAGATGCAAACATCATAAAAAGTAATTACGTTTCCTAAGCTCATAACGCCAATAAATGCTCGTGAATGATGTTCTAACCCGCAGCATCCCAAATCCGACATGGTATACGTTTGTTGTCCGGTAACCCGGCACAATGAGCGCTACTCACCCAAACGGGGATGTCAATCCCAAATAGATCTATTTATAACACTCGCGCTCACAATCTAGTAATTGACAGTTCATGATAATGGGCTCAGTGGGTTATCGCTACTTAGGTAAACACGTAATCATTGTATAAAATGTACACTTGTGTCCAATTTGTAAAACAAAGAATGTTATCACCTCAAAGATGTAAATCATTTAAATAATTGTAAAGCATGGGGCTATAAACTCACCTTAGTAGGTAATCCTCTGTGAATGATAAATATATCCAAGTATGGCAAATGAATCTAGTCTACAAGTTTAGGCTACCGACTTAATGCATAAACTACAATAAATTGTTAATTCATATATACTGTTATCACTTGTGTGGTGGTGAACATGTTTACTGTATTTGTTTTCCTTGTTTGCTCTAGGGAAGAGGTACGACTATATACTTTGAAGTATACACGGTTTTTAAGTATAAATATACATATTTATTATTCGCGTGACTTTAGTTATGTAAGTATCTGTATTTTACCATGACTAGTCCGACACCTTAAGTGCTTATTAAATTCACTTATCTTCACAAAATGCCCTTAGGTTTTCCATTTTTACAAAAACAGTCCTTATATTTACGAAAATAGGTTATTTACATTTTAAACCCTTAGGTTTCCATGTTTCCATCTTTTTTCCTCTAACTTTAGAAAAGTTACACTTTTGGTCCTTATACTTTCAAAACAGTCCCTTAGGTTTTGGAAGTAACAATAACTTATGAAAAGTACACTTTTGGTCCTTGTACTTTCAAACAATCCCACAAGTTTCAAAATTGGAACAAAAACAGCCCCTAGACTTTATAAAAAGAGTTTTTGAACAGTGTCTACCTAAGTCCATTTTTGGACACTTTTAGTCCTTTAACTTACAAAAATTACATTTTAAGTCCAATTAAGTTCTAACAAGTGGAAATAAGTTTTATTAAGCTCCAATAAGCCCTATAAAGCTGTGGCAGCTTATAAATAAGCTCGGAAGAGCTTATTTAGGCCTTATTAGACCTTATGGGCCCTTTAAGGTCCAGATAAGCAATTTTAAATGTCAATTAGTTTTCAAAGCACATAAGCCTCATAAGCTTAATTTAAGCTTATAGAAGACTGTTTGTTTTAATAATAAGCTCGAACGAGCTATTTGAAGCGTTATGGGACACGTTAGCCTAGATAACTCTCTAGGCCCGAAAGGTTTACAAGGTCCATTAGAGTTTCAATACACGATCCAACTTATTTTTCTTATCTATTTAAGCTCTTATGATTATAATTAAGCTGTTTTTATTGTATGGCTTATTAAACAAGCTAATAAGCCTTGTTAATGGCTTTTGGGCCCAATATGAACTCGATAATCCTTTTAAGATTTTAGGCTTGCTCTCTTAAGGTCCATTAGCATTCTGCTAGCCTAATAGAGCTTAGTAAACTATTAAGCCACAAAAAAAGCTATCTAAGCTTATTCATGGCTTAAGGTTCCGTTTAGCCACAGTATTTGGGCTCCAGCCCATAAGGGTCCAATTTGGTTTCTAATAAACATTAAGGTCCATATTGCTTCAATAAGCACATTAGGCTTCTTAATAAGTTTGTGGAGCTTATTAATAAGCTGTGGTCTCTACGATACAGCCCGTTGGGCCTGTTTAGGTTTAACGAGTCCATTAGTGGCCCGTTAAGGGTTTCCATTTGCGTTTTACTAACCAACGAGTTTTGTTAGCCTCAAAATATTGAGTCGAACAATCGGAAGTTCAATCATAATTATATTAGGTCTCGACACTAAATAATATACGTGTTGTATAGGCTACACGGGTAAACGGCTCTTAAATGTAAATCTAACCGGTCACGTTTTATCGGGCGAAAGCCCAAGTAATCCCGAGCCCGCCGAAGAAATACCAAGGCATGAAAGCCTCTTGGTATTAACTATAAATAATCCCCCTCTCCAAGTATAAAGAGGGTTGGTTCTTGATAATTCTCATTGTGTAATTTGGGCAAGAAAACTTCATCTTTTTTCTTCTCTCAACCATTCTCTCTTCTAACTTCTCTCTAAAATTCTTCCAATTCTTCTCATCTTATTTTTCTTGTTTCCATAATGAAGTGAAAGTGATATATTTGGGTTCCGACATTTGGTATCATTCGCCACGGGTGGGTTTAGTTTTTGTTAGTTTTAGTGGTTGTTTTTTTTCGTGTTGTATTTTTTGTTGTTTTTGTTCGTTTTGAGGTTTAGTGTTTATGTTAGCAAAGTGGTTTCGATTTAGTGTTTGTAATTGTATTGTAAACGTGGTTCTTCGTGCGGCTGAGACAAACGCAAAGGATCGAACTAGTTATTTATCTCACGGATCAACAAGAGTTTGTTTCTTTGCTTTGGTTTCGAACTAGCATCGATCGAACGAAGCCGTAGTGTTTTGGATCGAAACAAGAGTTTGTTCTTTGCTTTGGTTTTCGAACTAGCATCATCGAACGAGCGTGTGTTTTGGATCGAACAAGGGTAAGTGTGCAAGGTTCGAACTAGGACATTCGAACAAGCATCTTCGAACGAGCACATTCGAACAAGATCATCGAACTAGCACATTCGAACAAGATCATCGAACTAGCACCTTCGAACAAGATTCCTCGAACAAGCACCATCGCACAAGCATCATTCGAACAATCCCTTCGACAAGCCCCTTCACAAGCATCATTCGAACAAGCTCATTCGACAGCAAAATCGAACGAGCGATTACCTTCGATCGAACTAGCTATAACCATTCGAACAAGGACCATCGAACTAGGACAACCGAAACTAGACATCGACTAGTGGATCGAACTAGAGGAATCGAACTAGCCAACCGAACGAAATTTTTTTTGAAATTTGTGTGACGAAAAGGGTTTCAGTAAAACAGCCATAACTTTTGATCCGTAAGTCCGTTTTAGGCCCGTGACCTCTCAAATCGAAGAGAAAAACAAGACGGATCACGCTGTAACCACCCTTTAGCTGGTTAAGGATTTTTCGAAGCCAAACACAATCGTTTTCTATGATTATGGACACTCTTTTTAGTTTTTTTTGGAATTTGCGCTGATTTCCAATCAAATCATTCCACCGTTTTTTTCTGATTTTTGTAAAATCCCCGTGAAAGATACGATTCTTCTCTCGGTTTAAATCAAGAATTGTAAAATCCCGTGAACATTAATTGTACTCAATCCACAACAACAATCACTTTACCTGCTTAAGATCCTACAAATCATTCTCACTTCATAATTCATCAATGACGACTCCAATTGCAACTTCCACAACTGACAGTCAAATGCACAACAACATAATGGCAGCAGGTTCAAGGGATCGTCCACCAATGCTTGCAACAGGACGATATGCACAATGGCGATCACGGTTCTTACGATAATTTAATAATAAGTTCCCATTTTAGTAATTTAATGTACCCTTCTATATCTCAAGTGAGCTTAATAATAAGCCATGGTTCCCATTTTAGTAATTTAATGTACCCGTTTAAGGCCTAGCTTGATATTTAAAAATGTTTTATACATGTTAGCACCACACAAGATCATTTGTACGTAAAATATATGCGTGAAACATGCATGGGTTTAATCATGCACGTTCATGCTCACGTAAATTTGTCAAATACAAATTAACATGACCCATATAATTAATTAGGAAGAAAATGAATAATGTATGACATGTAAGGCTTAGTTCGTGACTTACAATAGTCCTAAAGTCTTGGATGTGTCGTGTAGTGTGTAGAATGACAACCCTAGGTGTTATAACCAAATGTATATCAACCCAAAAGCTCCAAAGCTTAATATATCCAAACCTTAGCTTGTATATTTCTCCTAATACTCTTGTATGTGGACCTTAGTATGCTAGTGTAAGCTAGAAAACTAAGTGGTGTCGTGTTTAGGTTGTTTTGGCCGTTTAAGGTGTACCGAAGCAAAGGATATGAAAACAAAGGTGTTCTTGGTTTAGAGAGAGTTTATGAGTTGTAAGAAAGTGTTAAATGTCAATGAGAGTGAGTTTATATAGGCTTATGAGCTAGTTAGTTTCCCTAGTCTTAATCCAAACCAAACCATGCCCTATAGTGATGGTTTTATGGTTATCTAGTTAGTTACACATGGTATTGATAATACCTCCTAGTACAATTCTTAATTACAAGATTATGGTACAAGATTTTACTAGAATTGGAAATCCTTATGGTTTGTGTGTAGTGTTTGTTGCTAGCTGGCGGTCTCAAGACACAAAGAGACCAAATAGTTATTACCGCAATGTACAGTAAGCAAATTTAGAACCATAAGGACATGTTTTAATTACTTAATGTACAGGTAACTTAGTTATAGGGCTATAAGAGGAGGAAAGTTAAACCCCAGATAAGTTGGACCTTTTAAGGTGATAGAAAAGGTTGGAGAGGTTGTATACAAGCTCGAGGTTCTAGAAGAGCTGAGCAGGGTTCACAATACGTTCCATGTATCCAACCTGAAAAATTGTCATGCCGACTAACCATTATCCGTTCCGTTGGATGGACTTCATGTGGATGACAAGCTTCATTTTATCGAGGAGCCGGCAGAAATCGTGGACCGTGAAGTTAAACGGTTGAAGCAAAGCTGAAACCCATTAGTCAAGGTTCAATGAAACTCTAAGAGAGGTCCTGAGTTCACGTGGGAACGTGAAGACCAATTCAAGAAGAAATACCCGCATCTTTTCGCAAAGACCGCACCGTTGTCAAGTGTTGCGTCTTAAGCCTTGAGGACAAGGCTCATCTAATGGGGGGAGACTATAACACCCTGTTTTTTAGGGTCATTGACGTCGTCAATAAATCCACAATGTATCTTTTGTATTGTACGCGTTTACTTTTAAATCGTAAACGTTAAGTTAAATCGCGTACGCTAAAAATTAGTGTTCAATGTAAATGGGCATCAAACGATTAAATGTTTACATCAATCAAGAATTAAATAATTTTTTGAGAATAATTATGGTCTTTGTTTATTTTATTTTTATCGGTTACGTAAAGTGTGTACGTTTCACGATAAAATACGTTTAGGCATACCCGGAACCACCAAAACTTTTCTACGCTTCAACAAATACCCACATTTATACCCAATACATAAAAATTACAAAAATATATCATACATATGCATTCATAGCCGGATTTAGACACAAAAATGCAAAGAAAATATCATAGAGAACACATCTCCTTATTTTCATAAGATTATGTCTCATTTAGGGAACATTCAACCCTTAGTCTCCAAGTTTTGACCAAAGACCAAGACTAGGACTTCCTTAAGACCCTCTCTTTGTCTCCAAGACCAACTATTGCATACTTTTGACTAAGCTAACTCATATATACTAGTATACACATAAGAGAAATCATACATATGCAAAACACTTGGTAAAAATCATAAAAACTCCTCCTTTGTGCTCTTATTAGGCCACGGCTCAAAACCCTCATTTGTAATAAATCCATACCAAATTTTCTACCACCTATACACACCTACATACATCATTCTTAAGATATTCTAAGATGTTTCCAAGCATTGGCTAACCATTTACAAGTAATAATCAAGAAAAGGAAGATTAGGGTTTATTTGGAAAAGTTAGGGTTTCATATTGTGCAAGCTTAGGTTTAAAGGCTAAACAAGGGTTTAGCACCTATTTTTCATCATCATCATTCATCATAAGGTCTTCTATAAACCTTTATACTTTCATGTAGAATCCCTAGATCATTCCATTTGTGAAGCACACGATCAATGGCACAAAGGATTAGACAATAAAGAACTTTTGATTTGAATGAAACAAAGAGGCTACAAACTCTAAAAGATGGAAAAATGAAAATGAGTAGCTAACCTAATTTTGACTAAACTAGGTGTATTTATACTAACTAGGATTTGCCTTTGAGGGCTTTCTTTTTGGGCTTTTTACATTTTGGCCCTTATACATAATAAACATTAATTAACATTGTCTTTCGAGCTAGACTTTTGTCTTATATCTTCGAGTGACCGAATCTTCTTTGTTCAGGTCCATTTATGTGAACCTAACAATCTCCCCCTAGATGAGGTCAAGAGAAGTTAGCTCACTCGTGCTTGTCTCTTTAGCTCGTTGTTGAAAGGGTACTTCACTTGTTGTGCTTTGGTAATTCAATCTTTAATACCTTGATCATGTCTTTGCAAACTTGATGTATAACTGTTCTTGATCTTTGCGCTTGTTAAGGCTTTACTTACTTCTTTTGAATTACTTCGTGATCTTCTTTCACTTTTGGAGTAACAACCAAACAAGATCCACCATGTATTATATATATAGTCAAACCTACTACTAAGTACAGTGTTGTGGGAGTTCCCCGGCGAACAATAGATAATCTCAGAGTACAAGATGAATCAACACACTAACTGGGGTGTTGACTTTGCCATACGCTGATCATTAGTCTCACATGCTCATATCTGTTGGAATCTTTGAAAGCTTTGATGATTTATCTTCTTCCGATCATTTGAACTTTTGCGTTTGAAGAAGACATTGATTTTCAGAGATTGTGCGGAAGCTTTGAATGTAGGCTTTCTTGATTACTTCAGATACTGTGGTATGGATATGAGCACATGTCTTGCATCGGATACTTTGAGTCGTCATTCGCCATGATAGAACAATTTTAGTCACCAACAAAAACATTTTGATATGTAAAATCCACTTAAATGTGTTCTAGAAAAAACATTTTGTGAACACACAAAATGTTTTTTTGTATTTTGAAGGGACCGAGTTATAGGACGATACTCAATCTGGTTGGTTACCCTTAACCTCTGATTCCGTGAGATCACAGATTGAGTACAGTATGAATAACTGCACCTGTTATCAGATAGCGAGAGCATTCCAAAGAACTTCTTAGACAGTTTTTTCCCCTTTTCCGGCACGTGACAAGCTAGTTTCCTCTAATACCTTAAGTATTCAATTCACTAATGTTCTCGCGTTCTCTAGACCAGATGTTCCGAAGACTAACACACTAATAGTATTTCTACTACTAGAATGGTAAAGAGTGAGTCAGTACAGTTACTATCTGCTGACTATACCGTATAATTCCTTTTTCAGCGTTTTACTTCTTAATACAATTAAGTACCGTAGAAGGCCTGTGGCAAAAATATTTGAAAAAACATTCGATGTGCTTATGAAATTTTATTTGGGCACAAAACGAAAGTTTATACAGAATGCTCTGATGAAGTTTTTGAAAAAATAGCCCGAAAGAAGAAGTGCCCTCGGGAAATCCAAATTTATAACAAAGTACATTTAAGGAAATCCACTTCACTATGGGCGCGAGGTCCGAAGACCAGGCAATGAGCATTCAAAACGAATACCCTGGTGGTACGACATCTCTTTCTCACATTCCATAAGATCACTTTCAACGACCATGAAACTAAAGATTACTTTGTCATTTATCAATGAAGGTAACGTGAGGTAAACACAAACTTTAGGTACCTTGACATTGTTGATCATATTAACCACTATGCTCCCCCTACACATGTGCTGTCGATAATCGAAGATGTTTAGCACATGCATGGATAGGACCTTTAGCATTTTAGAATCAATCGAAGCATTAAAATTATCCGTTTTTACATGTTTTAAGTCACATTCTCACCCCGATCAAAAGGTATTAAACTTGTGAATTGTTTTGATCTAGAAGGACTTAAACTGTATCAATCTCCCCCTCAAAGTAATGAGGTGAGGTGAAATAGCACAACTAACAAGTGAGTAATAGAAACAAACCTTTATAATCCACAGACAGGAATGATACTGCAGATCCTTGAATTTAGTAAGCGTTGGTCCCGTGAGCGAATCTTTCAGCAATAGAATCAGGCAACAGTACTCCTTATTGACCTGCAATAACTTTAAATTACTGAATCTTTCTCCCCTTAAACCTAAAAGTTTTTTTATTTTTTTTTTTTTTTTTTTTAAACAAATATACAAATGATACAATGTGAAACACTTGGTTACTCGGAGACAGACTCATCCAAGAGTTCCTTGAGAGTCTCTGGTGACATTTGTTTAACTCCAAGCAGTGGAAGTAGTGTTGCGAAGCGCTCTCTCGGTAACGCCTTCGTAAATATGTCAGCCAGTTGGTACTTTGTCTCCACGAAGTACAACTCAACAACTTTCCTTCAACCTTGCTCTTATGTTAAAAGGGGTGACAAATATCAATGTGCTTTGGAGCGTGAGTGTTGAACACTGTTACAGCATAGAGCAATAGCACTTTGATTGTCACAATACATCGGAATTTTGTTGAACACAAATCCATAGTCTCGTAGTTGAGAACGCATCCAGAGGATTTGAGCACAGCATCCTGATAGGGCGATGTATTCAGCTTCTGTAGTGGAGATTGCCGTACTTTTCTGCTTTTTGGATGACCAACTAACAAGCCGATGTCCAAGAAATTGAGCTGAACCAGAGGTACTTCTCCTTGTGTCGTGACATCCTGCATAATCCGCATCTGCAAAAGCTTTTAGTTCAAAGCCGGAAGTCTTCGATACCAACAAAACCCATGTGAATGGTTCTTTAAGGTTAGAAAGATCCCGCTTTAATATAGCCGTAAGTGCATTTCATATAGGCTGAGCTTGGTACCGGTGCACAACATACAAACAGCAAATACAGTCAGTCTAGATGCACTAAAGAATACATAAGGGAGCCAACCATCCAACGAAAATTCCGAAGTAGGATCAACTAGCTTGCACCCTTATCTACTCAAGGTCTTTACGCTCCGCCATTGGAGTGTCGAATGATGGGTGTGCATTGATGTCAAAGCCAAACTTATTTCAAGATTATTTCCTGAGCATATTTTGATGGTTGAATGAGAATGCCATCTAGGATTTTGAGAACTGTAATCCTAAAAAGAATGACAGGTGGTGTTGTCGCCATCTGTGTGACATCTTGAAAGTCGATTTCCATCTCGAAATCAAATAATTTGCATGCTTTGGGATTGGAAAGCAAAGATGATATCATTCTACATATATTTGTACTATGGGAGGGGGGGTGGATATGTTTAGCCTGCTTTCCTGGTGAACAGAGTTGATCGACCTACCGGCGCCTTGTAAAATCCCGAGCCATGATAAGAAAGCTGATAGCTTGTCATAACCACGCACGGTGGACTGTTTAGGCCCATAGAGTAGCTTGCTGGAGACGGTACAACAGTGCCGAGGATGCCCTGGATCTACAAATCCTTCCGTTGACTAACATAGACAACTTCATTTCAGTTTTCAGCCGTTGAGAGGCGGTGTTTCAGCTGGTGCGCATGAGGCTGGAAATGACCATGTTCATAATTGGGCTGTGAGTGAGCAATTAAGAGTCTGATCGCTTCTAATCTAGCAACCGGTAGACACACACACATTCCTCAAAATCAAGTACCAGCTTCCGACGATATCCTTTCCGCAACTTACCGTGCTTTTTCTTAGAGACGTCTCCGATATTCTTCCAACTTAACTGTGAAAAAACATTTGGAGCGGGATTGATAGAAATTATCTTGGAGGGACAGGGTACAAGTATCCAACATCTAACTCAAAACTCATGAATTTGCTTCCCGAATGGCCTCAATCCACACGAGTGCTCTAAGGCTTCTTGTAAAGTCTTTGGTTCAACATATTAAAATTCCATTGAAGAAACACCACATTGCGTCAGTTTTCGAAGCTGTTTCCTGGTAGAGACGGGTCCGGTCTTTATCCCCCCAAATAATGTTTTCAATCGGATGTGCTTGAGTCCACTTTTTGCATGTGAGGTAATTGTTGTTGGGGAGTAACATCGATATTGACAGTGTTTGGAAGGAGATGCTAGCGAAATGTTTTTTCAGGAGCAAGCAGCATATGTGTCCAACACATTACTGTCAACTATGACGAACAGTGTGTTTCAACATCAGAACACTAGTGTCGGGTAGAGGTATTTGATGAGGCAAGAGGCTTTCAGTAACTGCAGGAGCTCCTTCTGAGATAACTGTTGTGGAAGGTGAACCATTGGCATTCTCGGGTGCCGGGGCAGCAGGAACAATAACCGGAGTTATCGGAACAACCGGAGGAATCGGAACAACCTCATCATCATCAAACCATTGAAACAAATCATCTACCTGTTTCTTTGTGGGAGGGACACTAGGTGGTTCTGGGTCTTTTACAAGTTCAGAACGACTGCGTCCTGACTGTAAAGCAGTAAGTTCGAGGTCTGTACTATTTGTCACAGAAGTCATTTGTTGAGGTGCGAGGCCTGAACTATTTTGAACAGACGTCAATCCTTCGGTAAGTTCATCAAAGGTGACATGAATAGTTTCCTGAATCTTGCGCGTTCTTTTGTTGTAGATTCGGTACGCCTTCTTGGTGGGAGCATAGCCAACAAAAATACCTATATCTGCCTTCGCCTTGAGTTTTCCAACGTCATCGTAGTCATTGGTCGGATAGCACAGGGAACCAAATACTCGAAAGTACTGAAGATTAGGTTTCTTTCCCTTCAGCAGTTCATAATAGGTCTTTCCATGAAGCGTGTGTACAAGAGACCGATTAAGAGTATAACATGCAGTGTATCACACCTTCAGCCCATAGGAACAGTGGAGCTTTTGCATAATGAGCATATACGAGCAGCCTTCATAAAGAGTTTCGGTTCCGTCTTTCGACAACGCCATTCTGTTGTGGAGACCGAGGTACGCTCGTTTCATGAGAAATACCAATACTCTCAAACCATCCGTCGAGAGTCTTATTTACAAACTCCGTTCCATTATCTGTTCTGACGAAGCGAACAGTTGCATTAAGGGCTCGTTGAGTCTGCACAATAAACTTCTCAATCGCCTGAGGAGTTTCATCCTTAGAACGAAGAAATCTAACCCAACCAAATCTGGTGTAATCATCCACTATCACCAAAACATACTTCTTTCCGTTGATACTTTCCGTTCTCATTGGTCCGCAGAGGTCCATATGTAGTGTATGGAGAACTTCAGTATTGGTGTTTTCCGTCTTTAGTGGATGTGATGCTTTCTTGCTTTTACCTAGCTGACAAGATGGACACAAATGGTCTTTGTCATATTTCAGCATGGGTAAACCTCTGACTAGATTTTTCCGAGCCAATTCGTTCAATGTCCCGAAATTCAGATGATTCAACGAACGATGGCCATAACCATAGACTTCGTTGAAGAGGCTTTTGTAATCAACAAACTGGAGAGGCTGACAACATATCATTCAGTGAGATGGAGTATAGGTTGGTAGAGCGTGAACCAGTGAGTAGATCCACCATATCGTAGTTGCGGATGTGACATGAGTGCTGTCGGAATGCAACTTCTAAACCACCATCACAAAACTGTCCTAACTAGAGTAATAGGTTGAGCTTTGAGTCACAACATAATAGAACTCGATAAATGATATTGTCCACCCCAGTTTATATCACACCATAGCCAACGATTGCTGCATATTCATCGTTGCCAAAACGCACAGTACCAATGAACTTTTCTACAAAGTTGATAAGACGCGCACGATCACCGGTCATATGTCTTGAGCACCCAGAATCCAAATACCATAGAACAATTTGTACTACCTGCGATAACACAAACATTTATGAGTGATGAGGATGCCCTGAAGGGTTCCGTTAGTTTTCACAATCAATAATGCCGAAATCCTTTGACCTGCCTGACGATCACTAAGTTTATGAGTAAACCTAGAGACCATAGTTATTTTGGGGCTAGAACTAGCACTCGGGGGTAGTTCTATTGGCATATCAGTAGGGTCCATGATCCTAGTTAAAGGAAACTTCTCAAATAATGAGAAATGCCTTCCAGTGGGCTTCCACTGAGGCTTGCTATTAGCAACAGGTTTGCTAATTGCTTTCCAGACTCTCTTAATGGGTTTCCATTCCTTTTTGGGTTGGTGTTTTCTACGCTTAGTCTGGTGGGGTTTAACATTCACAGAATCAGCACATATAACCAAACAATCATTATGATTACCAAAAACCAACGAGTTGTTACATGCACCACAAACATTGTTCTTACGTGAAACAGACACAGAATGTTTAACAAGCAAATTAGAATCAACACGATTCTTTTTATTCAAAGTCCTAGGATGTGCTTCTACTCTCCTCGCATTTGCACTCTTAGCCGGCAAAGTACTATGATTCTGAGGGACTCTCTTAGGCACAGTTTTGCTAGCTCCAGAGGTGGGTTTTACTCCTGTAGACAGAGGCACACACAAAAATAACGTTTAGTTTGCTTAATAGGAGCACTAACGTTTTTGAGGTGATTTGAGTGAAGGTTTGGGGGGTTCACTAAAAGTTACTTGCTTCTTCTTAGGTAACGGGGTTGGCTTGGCCCAGTTAGCACGTTTGGGTGGTGGAACATACTTAGAACCTAAGTCGTACATTCCAGGAGCAAGCACTTTTGGTGTCTCAGAGGTGGAAGCCACTACCTAGTTGAACCAGTCATTGGGAGCTTTTCAGCTTTGTAATACTTCAGCAGTGAAGGCACTAAGCTTTTCAGTGTATGCAGTACGTGAGTGAGGTAATTCGCCTTTGACAGTTCATCATAAACCGTCTTTCAGACTCCACGTTTTCTACCTTAAGGCCATCTAGCTGAATCCTAAGGCTAGAGGTAATCGAATCTTTCAACTGAATTCTGTCATTCTAATGGCCAGTTGGTCACAACTACCTTCAGAGAACCTACATTCAACACCTTCATGATGTTGATCTGAGCATCTAAATTCCTGATAGTGTCGTCTTTCCCTTGAAGCTGTTGTCTTAACTTGTTAATTTCAAAAATTGCATTGGAGGCACTTGAAGTGTCTATGCACTGTTTATAGTTCTGAAATTTAAGTTGTAAACTAACATAATTCTGTTCGAGAAATGCAAAACGTTTCTCAGATTCAGAAATTAGTTGTTTCTGTTTTGAAATCTCAGCTTCAAGTTCAAGAACTTTAGTGTGTTCCCTATCGCAAGCAGATCTAAGATCTTCGCAAAGGCAATTCGAACTAGGGGGCACAACAATATCGGAAGTAAGCATCAATAAGCCAGATATCTTTTTCTAAACACTCAGCAATTAAGCAGTCATTTTTGATTAAAAGATTTTTCTTCTCTATGGTCAGGTTCTTGTTATCAAGAACACATTGTTCATACTCCGCCTCCAATTCATCAAAAATCTGTTCAAATTCTCTTATCTCTTTGAAAAATGTTTCATTAGCAGCGTCGATGTGTTTTTTGAAATAGTCGTAAAATGGTACCAGTTGTTGTTCAACAAACTGTTTTGCATAATCAAAACACCATTCAGAAACATAGTCTGGTTTTTTTGTTGTTCTTTCTTTAATGATATCTTCAAATTGATGAAAAGCAGCATTAACTTGTCGAAGACTGGCCAGAACTTGACTTGGAGGTCGGCTTTTATGAACAAAGGGAGTGACAGGACTGTTTGGGTTACTAGTTTGACTAGCACGTTCATTGGCAGGAAGCCAATAATCGCCCTGTTCATGAGACAGTTCCTGTTGAGGAACAAACATAAGGGCGTTTAAGCTTATCATAGAAGCCCATTCGCAAACCCGCATCCACTGTGCCCTCGAGAACCTAACATCACTTTCGCTCATCTTTTTCATGCTAACAACGAGAGGTTTGAATCATACTCTCTCTCTCTCACACACACACCTCTCTCTGAGCCAGCGCGCGGGGAGTGGGATCTATCTATCTAAGATCTCTCTCCACGTGTTAGAGCGAGCAGTGCATCATTCACTCTCTCTGGCCGTGATGCGGCACGTTCACGGCCACAACACTAACCTAGCGCCGAGCGTGGTCTACCTCAGGAATGGAGCCTGTGCAAGCAGGCGTGAAGCCTTTTAACATAGAGATCTCTCTCTCTCTAAAAACACATAGGCTGCTGTTTGGCATGTCTACTCTGTGCACACCTTATCTCTTCATAGCTGCAGACTTTGTTAGCATTCTTTAAGCAAACTATTTCATCTAGATAACTATCTGCTAGATCCTTTTTCTCAGATAAAATCTTTTCTTTTTCAGATTGTAAAAATGCAATTGATTTTTCTTTTCCTGAAAGAGTGGATTTAAGCAAATCGTTTTCTTGCACAAGTTCAGCGTTCTGCTGGTTACGCTGAATCACTAGGGCTTGTTCCAGTCTAACTTTGCGTTCGAGATCAAGTTTGACCTTTTGGGTATCTAGACGATATATTTCTTGTTTGCATTGAGAAAGCTCATTTTTTAAGGTCTCGACTTCTAAGCATTTTTCTTGGTTAACCTTAGCATGTCCTTCTAGTTGGGTTTGCAAGTCAGTTAAGATGGCAATCATAGAGACTTTATCAGATGTATCAGCAGATACCTCAGTTGGAACATTTTGGGCTTCGGTGTCAAGAAGATACTGATGATACGGGATCGTATTGTCATCAATCTCAGTCTCAGCATCGGAGTCTAAATGTTCGTCCTGGTGCATCTCCTGACTCAACTGATAATCCACATTATCAAAGATTGGATTGTCATTGGAGTGTACCTCATTGACTTGACTGTTGGTTGCACTAGTGGATGACAAGTTGGCCATGAAAGCAACAGCAGCATTGGGACCTTCATCCACGTCAGAGTCATATGCATCCTCATGATTTTGCTTGAAACAATGTTTGTTGTAGTCAAGCCTGAGGTTGATCATCAGTGCAGTAATCATTCCACATCAGCGAGGAATGCTTCAATCTTCAGCTTCTAAAACACTTCCCCTTTTCTCTTTAGCTTCCATCAGTAAAGCTTTATCTTTGAAGTACTGAAGTACCATCTTCTCCTCTATACTTCTTAGGGTTCTGGACACTCGCCAAAGCAACATGTCCTTCTCCTCTGCAGTGTGTAACATATCACTTTCTAGCCTCAGCACCTGTATTAACCAAAATTACCTTGGAGCCTTTTCCTCTGAAATTGGTCAGTAACAATGTGAACCACATGCACCGTAGCATGAGTCCTTGAGTTGGAGGAAAGTCCGGAAGCTGGTTTGTTGGTTGGAGGAAACTGCTTTTGGAAACCACTTAAAGATTACCATCTTGAGTCATAGTGCCATCAAAGCGTCATTCGGAGACTGAGCAGTAAGTTGAGTACTCGATAGAGTGGATGAAAGGGCAGTTCAGATGGTGGTGTGAGCAACATAACCAGTGGATCAACATACCTTGTAGACTGCTCCTTTTTCTTGAGAGTTCATTTTGGCATGAGCCTACTAGGCTTTGAGTTGATTATAGATATCTGAACATAAGGGTGTGGTTGAGATAGCCATGTCTGCTTGACATTAGTCACATACTTAGTCCCAATAGGCTGGAAGATTGTTGAACAAATTTTGTGTTCTTACTGATGAGTAGGGATTTCAAGTTAGTAATCTTCATGTCATTTACAAGCTTTTGGAAAGCCCAAAGTAGTCCATGAATGGAACTCGTTACCCAATAGCACTAAAGCGTTCATCTCATCAAACAATCTTATTCCTTTCTTGTTGAAGAGTCCTACCTTATCCTTGCATAAGCATCTCCACATAATCCCAAAATCTCCTTTGCATCTTGTCTGATTGAGTATGTTAAGATGTGACGGAAGACCCTTACTGAGGATGATTTCTTTCTTCTTAGTATCACCATTTCGAAGCTTGTTTTCCGTTCGTATGAACTCAGAGTCAAGCTTCTTCCTAGGTGGCGTGCATAACATTAGAATTAAGCAGTGGAGGATCAGTGACCTTACGGGGTGAGGTAGGTCTACCCCTGGATTGATTCCATATCACCTTGCCATTGGGTATGGCCTCGAATGTACCTGTGTATTACGAATCTTCCATTAATCGTAGTCCCTGTTCAAAAACAACATAGGAGGACGAGTACACGGTGCCTGCAGCATTTTGTTTCTTCATTGATGCCATTGAATGAGTTTGTTTTAGTAAATGATCTGATCGTAAAGTGATTGTATGATTGATGACTTGGTGTGAGGTTTGTGATTTTCGGTAATTTTTTAAACAGTAAAATGCTTTTGAGGCCTAAATGACTTCCAGAATGGCCAAAAAATGACATGGCTCTATCTCGCTCAAAAAGAGGAAGATCTGACCGTTGGGCCGTTTTCGAGCTGGTATAAAAATTTCGGAACAATCCGACACAAAAAAATTTTTTTTTTTTTTGCTTGTTCGATCGATCCACATTCTTCGATCGTCATTTCAGATTCGCTAAGTCCTCCACATCGATTCGATCGTCTAAACTTCCACACGTTCACTCGTCCGTTGATTTCCCCTAGTTCGATCGTTTATGATTTCCCCTGTTCGAACGTTCTCGATTCCCTCCCTTGTTCGATCGTTATGATTTCCCCTCGTTCGAAACCGCTTTTTTGATTTCCCCTCGTTCGAACCTCTTTTACTTCCCCTCGTTCGAGCCTCCCTTCGTTCGAACGCCTTGTTCGATCGCCTAGTTCGAACCACTCGTTCGATCTACAAAGAATGTCGCTCGTTCGATAATCGTGAAAACGACTAAACTCAATCGTTCGAATCCCCACGTCTTTAGTAACACTTTCGAACCAACAACAAGAAAACAAAGGAAAAACACTAGATCGATGATTGCTACAGATGGTTGAATTGAATATTAGATTAAACATAAGCCGATCTTTTGAATCAAGAATCAAAACAACAAATCATCAAAACCTCTTTTTTTTCGAAATCCAAATAACAAAAAAAAACAAACCAAATCAATACATCAATCTTGTAGGCTCTTGATACCAATTGTAGGATCCCTAGATCATTCCATTTGTGAAGCACACGATCAATGGCACAAAGGATTAGACAATAAAGAACTTTTGATTTGAATGAAACAAAGAGGCTACAAAACTTCTAAAGATGGGAAAAATAAAATGAGTAGCTAACCCTAATTTTGGACTAAACTAGGTGTAATTATACAACTAGGATTTAGCCTTTGAGGCTTCTTTTTGGGCTTTTTACATTTTGGGCCCGTTATACATATAAACATTAATTAACATTGTCTTTCGAGCTAGACTTTTGTCTTATATCTTCGAGTGACCGAATCTTCTTTGTTCAGGTCCATTTATGTGAACCTAACATTCTCATTTTATGAGTTTTTATGTATATGATGTGCTATGTAGTGAAATTACCATTTAGGGTTTTTAACATGTAAATGTAGTTTTCACTTGTAATGACCATTTTATACACTTTTATATATCTTATGATGTTAAAGGTATCATGTTAAAATGGATGAAAAAGTGTTGTATCATGTTGTTTTGGTGTGAAAATGACTATGTACTAATTAGGGTTTTAAAAGATCACTTAATATGTTATT
>BQNB010084152.1:0-24062 GCA_026074375.1 Tanacetum coccineum
CCGAACCATTATAAGCGGGTTTTTTCGGTTTCGGTTTTTTTCGGTTTCGGTTTCTTCGGTTTCGGGTTTTTTCGGTTTCGGATTGAGCGGTTCGGCTCGGTTCGTCGGTTTCACGGTTTTTTTGAACACCCCTAGAAGTTATGTGTAATACCGTTGGCATTACAAAACTCTCCAAATTGCACTTCATTATTAAATTCTCTACCGTGGTCTGTCCTAATTGACACTATTGAACATCCTAGTTGATTTTGTATTTTCTTACTAAAGATTTCAAATTGCTCGAAAGCCTCGGTTTTATTCTTAAGAAATCTTGTCCAAGTATACCTAGAGTAGTCATCTACTATGACTAAGGTGTAGAGGTTTCCTCCGTAACTCCGTACGATGGATGGACCAAAGAGATCCATATGGAGAAGCCTCAGTTTTAGCTTTGTGATTAGCGTGAGCTTGTTTTCCAATTTTGCAAGCATCACAGAAATGTTGATCAAACTAAAGCTTAGGTAAGTTTCTAACTAGTTCCTTAGAAGCTAACGATTGAATGAGACACATATTAGCGTGACCTAATCTCCTATGCCACAAAGTGGAGTTTTCATCAATCGTTGCAAGACAAATTTTCTCTTTCAGCTTATTTCCTAATTTCATCACATATAAGCCTTTCTTCCTAATACCTCTACCTATAACCTTACCGTCCTTAGTGATTTCACTATCGTGTTCAGAGAAAGTTACCCTACATTTATAATCACATATGTGTCCTACACTTAGCAAGTTAAATCTTAAGTTATCTACATGTTCTACATTATCTATATTGAGAGAGTCATTAGAAATCATACCTTTGCCAATGATGTTACCGCGAAGATTACTACCAAAAATGACGTTACCTCCATTGTATGCCTTATAGGTTGAGAAGAGCTTTTGGTTACCCATCATGTGTTTAGAGCATCCACTACCTTTTATCCACTCATCAGGTTCGAAGTCGACTCCAAGGCATATCTTTTTATATAAGACAATAACTCAAACATTTTGTCCCTAATATCTCATAGGTCCAAAGTTGTTAGTGCTAAACATCCCTTTCATTTATTGCATTTGATTAGGATGTGTAAATGGAGGACACATTCCCCAACGAGATAATGATATTGACTCTTCTAGGTGGTGGTGTTTTTGACCTAAAATTTGGTTTATAAAATCCAACTCTGGGTTTTAAAAAACGTTGGTTTATAAAATTGTTTAACCTTATTATTACTAGCAACATAAATTTTAACATTGTTTACCATTATGTGTTTTGGTCTAGGACCCAAAATAGATTTATAAAGGAAACAAATTTTTTAGGATCTGGTGAACAAACAGGCGTCCCCTTGATTGCTGTGGGGCCACTGGACTTGAAAAGGCCGCCCATATGTATTTGGGGGACCGCCACCAGAAGGATGAGTTTCTTTCTGAATTTCATAAAATTTTATTTCCTTAACTTACAAGTTGAATGCTTCACATGAGTTAACACCCTAAACCTAATTTATCACCGGAGGTTTTTGATTGGCTTTAACATTTCCATTAAGAAATGTGAGCTACTTTTTCAAATTAGTTTAGCTTAGAGCTTCCTCTTATGTTTTCGTTGTCGATTTTAAGTGATCTACAAATTTTTACATTCGAGAATCAGCTCCTTGTTTTTTCCCTCTTCATTCCCCTTCCTCCTGGGTTACCTAGAATTTATTAGAGTAATCATCTTTCCCCCCCCGAGTGTAGACATTTTTAATTTAAACTCACTAATCTCATTTTCAAGCTTCTTTTTAGCTTTCTTTAGTTGTTTGTTCTTAAAGATAATTTTTAAACTTATTTTGCGAAAGTTGTAACATTCGCTATCAAACTTAATATCATCTACCCAAGAAATGTCATCACTAAAGTAAGTGGATTCGGAACATACCTCATTTGATGTTTGATTCACAAGACACGTTTCGTCTTTAGCCTTTTCATCGTCTTCTTCACCATTATCACTCCAAGAACCTCCGACGAATGCTCTTTGGTTCTTGTCTTTCGGTGGTTTTAGACATTCTCCAATAAGATGATTTGGATCACCACATCTAAAACATTTTCTATTACTTTTGCAGTTCTTGTCGTCTCGGCTTCTTTGGAACGTCTTTTTGTTGTTCTGTAGTTGTATTACAAATCTACCTCTTCTCTTGAAGAACTTCTTGAAGTCTCTAACCGCCATGGCGTATTCTTCGTCTTCACATCTGGAGGTCAAACACTCCTCATCACTAGATTCCTTCTTAGCCTTTAGAGCAAGAGATTTTCTTTCCCCTTTAGCTTTGACTATTTCGGAATCTTTCTTGATGATCATCTCGTGAACTTTGAGGTTCCCGATGAGTTCATCAAGTGACAGTGATGTTTAATCTTTTTGACCGTCAATCGCCGTAACCTATGCTCTCCATTTGGGATGTAGAGCCCTAAGAAACTTCCTAACATAATTCTTGCTAGAATAACCTTCATCAAGAGCTTTTAGACTAGTAATAATAGTATTAAACCGCTAGCAAAATCACTATCTATAGATTCGTCTTCAGAAATGACGAATTGTTCATATTGTTAAAAACCAAGGTCAATCTTGTTATCTTTGACTTGGTTATTACCTTGATGGGTGATTAAAAAAGTTTTCCAAATTTCTTTTACCATATTACACATGAAAATTCTTTCATATTCTTTTCTTGGCAAAGCATTGTAAATAACCATTTTGGCTTCGTTATTTTTTAAAAGCCTCTTTTTAAGATCATCACTTTGTTTTTCAAAAGGGATAACCTCATCTAGTTTGGTTTTCAGATTTTGTTTAATAGGTTGAAAATCACCGTTAGTAATAACATGCCAAAGATCAAAATCTTTTGATTAACATTTGTTTCAAGCTATTTTCCAATAGATTAAAAAAAACTATTACTTTCAAAGATTGTGGTCTTTGCATGATTGCCCTTCTAGAAATTTGTCAGAAGTCCATAGATCGACGATCCAATCTATAAAATACAGTATATTTTAAAAAACTTTAGAGTGATCCCCGCTTCTGATACCAATTGTGGAAACTAGAAGGGGGGTTGAATAGTTTACAGGTTAATTAACATATTAAAATTTTACTTCTAAAATTGTTAGATTCGAGTATATATTCAATCAATAAACAATATGAACCAATCAATGAAACTATCTACTCATAATATCTATACGAAATATAAATAAGAAACACAAACAATATAAAGAGATAAGAGGAAAGAACGATCAAACCAAACACCAAGAGTTTATAGTGGTTCGGCTACGAAGCTCTTCTACGCCCTACTCTACTCTCCGAGTATCCGACTTGAGATTTCACTATATCAACAAGCTCCCTTTAGGCAGAGAAAACCGTTTACATGTTGCTTACATTATTTTTTAACACTAACGTAAATGTCGAGTCCTAAACTTGCTAGAACCAATCTACCACAGTCACGAAGCACTATACAATCCCAGATCTACACTATCAGATTTACACACTATCTGACTTACACAATCACACAAGATAATCAAAATAGAGTTTTTAGTCTAGAAGAAGAGAGGAAAATCACTAGTCTATAACACTAAGGATCGTTACTTGGCGAATATGAGTGTTCTTCTCTTGCCAACCTGATAGAAGAGGAAGAAGATAGAAGTAAGAATATGAATACTTAAAACAATTTAAACTATGTTATTAATATCCAAGATAATTTAGTGAAGAGAAAGAAGGTTTTTAGAGAGAGAAAGGTGACTGAAAAAATCATGGCTAAGAGGCTTGCCTTGTCTGCCTAGAAATAGTGGAGTATTTATAGCTAGGAAAGTCCACGGTCAGCTGCTGGCGGTCCCAGATAGATCTGGGGGCCGCCTAGCCACTTAGGGGGCCACCCCTAGATTGACGCTCTGATTTTTGTCCTTTTGTGGGGAAGGTTTATCCTGGTGAGTGTATTCATTTGTTGGGAAATCTAATCAAATTATGTTCTTAAATATAACATTATTTTTATTTAACAACATTATTTTGTGTAATTTTATAAAAATATAGTTTTGTAGAAATGTGATGGATTAAGAAGAAAAATTATTTTCTTGATCACTAATTAAGTTTAATGATTTGTTTCTCCATACCTTACGTGATTTATGTCGAAATGGAAGTTTACGATTAATAACATGTAAACGTTTATTTTTATCGTGAATATTTTTACATTTTGTCATCTTCAAAACGTAGAGGAGTTGAAAAATATAAATAACATTTTTAAGCACGTATTTGAAATTAACACGTAGCATGAGAACTGTTCATGATAAAAAAATTTAGAGACGATGGTAAAACCACCGGTGTTTTACCTAACAAAAAGACTAAAACCGTCAACCAAGAACCTCAATCTAAAACAAATCTCAAAAAATTAATCACTAAGTTCTTGTATGGTCAAAGAGTTAAAAATATGTTTGTCAAGAACAATGTTAACGATATGATTCTAAAGATGAAACAAAACGAAAAGAATTTCCAAACTATTTAGAAAAACATGGAAAGGAAAATAGATGAGTGGGAGAAGTCTCAAAACATCTCTTTGGAACAAACTGGTAGGACTGACCAACCTCCTCATGCTAACACTGAGCAAACAGTGAATGCGTATTCATGCGTGAGTGGAAAGTCTGATGGATCCTCTGAAAATTCAAAAAGATCCACCACCTCCAATCATCGTTAACAATAAACTTGAAAAAGACCGATCATTTAAAACAACAAAAAAAGGACTATTATCTTGTCAAATTAAAAGAATATCCATTCCGTGAGTACATACCAAAAATCTCATATCCTCAACATTTAAAAGTGGATCATTCCCACTTGAACCGTATCGTCAAGGAATCTTAAATCAAGTTAAGTATAATAATAATGTAGAATCTATGTTATCTAATCACACTCACAATCTTAACAAGAAATCTTAGAGAGAGAAAGAGTGGTTGGACACTTCTAGATACAGAAACAAAAGAGAGAATATTAATTAAGATATAACCAACCCCTCATCGCAAGGCATGGAAAGGGTACTTATATCCCTTGCATGGTCGGCCAACCCATGGGCTTGGCCCGGTTAGCTTACTAAAGTTCCAAATATTATCTACGAGCAACGTTTTACATATTAAGGAGTAACCATGTCTTTTCTCGATTTCTAACAATCTCCCCCTAAGGGAGGTCACTCCAATTTACAAAATCTTAAGGTTAGCATTCCAAGAATGTCTTTGATCTTTGCTTATAGTCTTAAATCATTGTCTTTGTCTTATGATATGTGTAGTAATCTTTTGACTTTAGGTATGAGCTTGTTCCTTTTGCTTGACTTGTATGTGGTCTTGAGCTTCTTGAGACCATCAGCTATACATAATCTCTCTTCATCATTTTGTAATCCTTTGCCTTCTTGTTATCTTATGACTTTTAGACCAACATGCTCATACTTTTATCTTGAAAGCTTGTATAATCATCTTTCTTGAAATTCTTTAACTTTAACACTTCATGACTTCAAGGAAGACGTACAGTATCAAGTAGCGAAAGTATTTTTGAAACATGTACTTGAGCTTTATCATCAATTTCCTTTTACATATGTCGACGGCGTATGAGCTATTTGTTGGCTATGAATTCGACTCGTCATCGGTTAACTGTTGCCGGGGTGGGGGTATGCCTTGGACTAGGAAAACTTGCAGTGACAGGAAAGAGATATAAAAAAACAACATTCTGGACCCAAGACACAAAACACCCAACATAAACAGAGCAACTCACGAATTAACTTTTTGTCAATAACCAAGATGTTTTCATCGTCCTACCAACTGACACAGCACCATACGCATCGAAGCATGTCGATATTCAAGAATGAATCTCCTAGGACATGGGTCTCACAAGCTACACATAGCCGTTCACATTACCGTGAGGAGCTTGCTCCAGAGCAACAGCCACACGGAATTAGTTAACCAATGAGTCACAAACGTCAATCCGATTGAATCAAAAAATTGATTTAAAAATCAAACAAAGTGTCACACGTTTATTCTAAATAGTGTGAAAAATGCAACGACTAACGCTAATATTCGTGCCTTAACCAAAGATCATAAACCGCAATTCATAGTCTGGAAACGCGAATCGATATCCAGTGTCCCACAAGTTCGATCCATTAGAATCACAAAATACACCTACTATAGAAGCTAGATTATGATTGTTGCTCTGGAATGATTTCCATTGTCAATGTGCATACTTAATTTTCACTCTGATGTTCAGAAATATCACAAGGATAAATGCGTAAATAGGACACTTAATAATTGGCTTGTTTTCACATGTGTGAATAACAAGGTGTATTTTTAGAAGTGTCCTAAGTGAGATATGATTGATGATCTCTTTATGGCTCTAGACCGATAGTGCACTTTGGTTTTAGTAATCGAAAGGCTGGGAGTAGACAGCCACCTTTTCATACCAACCAAACTCGAGTGAGAAATTTTACTTGAAATGTGTTTAATACTTTGTAGAAATGAAATAGAGTCTTTTGAGAAAACCTTTATTGCTAGTGAGGGTTGCTTGTAGTTTACTTGGGTCTATGATGTCTATCTATTAATACCAGACAATAGCTTAGAGTTTCTGAAACAGCATATGTATTGGACCCGTTCTGCTATTTGTGTAAGGTACGGATTTCTTTCTTTTCACCCTTTAATCTTTACATTTCATTTTCATTCTTAACCCCTTCAACTGCTTACTAAGACTTGCATCACTTAACTACCTTGTTTAGGTTTGTTTTAGTGTTAGCTCTGTCTTAGTTTGCATTATCCTTTTTCTCATTTTTACTCTTTTTGTATCATACCTAAGGACTTCTATTCTATCTAAAGAAGTCCGCTAGGTAATCCATCTTCTGGCTCTGCTAGATCAAGACAGATACTAACCGGTAACTCACCTTAGTAACTTCATAAAATAAAGTACATGGCGGTCTATTGGTATTGCCACAGTTATCATTAAAACGTTTTGAAAATTCAACCAAGCTACTTGTGATATATATATCAAAACATTCATACCTCGATAGTTTTTACTTTCAAAATTGCTCCCTTTGCATATTTGCATCGATATCGAAGTGTTTTTGCACATACGATTGAAGAAGCTGAAATAAAGTCATTAGTTCAATAATATGATAAGCTTATATTTTAATCACATTTTCTCCCCTATTAAAAATGTCAAATCTTTTGATATTTTTGATATTAATTGATTCAAATATATATGAAAACTGTTTGGGGAGGAAAATGTTCCAATTATTAACAAGTCTTTATTGGGAGCATTTTAATGCTCCCCCTCAATTTATGAGGGATATATATAGTGTTGAGTACATTAATTTGAAATTTTTTGAATTTACTAAGAAATTCTTGAAAATTTGTACTCACTATATATATATATATTAGCCTATTTTACTACTCTACACTACTTAATTTACACATTCACAAGATTTGTTTTATGAGACATGTCCGAAATTAGTAGAACCGAATATGACAAAGTCATATGCCGCTGCAGATAGTCTGGGGTCAATCCTATATACTCCATCACAACTACTTCTCTAAGCTCCTCATTATCCTTCTTTCCAAGAACTGTTGATTAATGTCTTTAATTATAATGTGAGGCCGTTTTTGATCTATTAATAGTCGAATCCTTACTTCATACGGTTTTTTTTTTTTTGTATATACCTCCAACCTGAGTTCTTCACATCTGATCCAGAGTGTTATGAACTGAGTAGAGAGCCATCACTGAACTTGTAGAGTTCTTTAGTACGCATCAGTCTCTTCCTCTTCAGCTTGTCTTCGTAAATCACTCCTTGAGGTTCCGAGAGAGTAGTATATAGCGCTCTGCAGGACAGGTCAACATCATGTGTCCATGGGTTAGGGATGTTGAGCTTCTTTTGGTAACTTTCAACACCTACTTGAAGGTCTTCAACTCTTTTGTAAAGGACAATCCTTCGCGTATACATAAGTAAAGCCACTGCCCGAGTCGAAATTACATTTCCTCCAAGGTTGTTGAGCCTGTTTTTGAACAACAAGAAGCCACATGTATCAATGATTTCAAATGAAGTCTTCAAATCACCTTCCATGAACTTGTATAATTCTAATCTGCTCTTATCTAACAAGAATCTCTCTTCAAATGATATACCATACCACTTGTCAACAGTGACACTAGTTACACTCAGAATCCTCATGGTTGAGTAAACATCATGCCTAGACACCCTGTTAATTACGTATCCGTAGAACCTTTGATGTTAAAGTCCCCATAGAGATCCTAAAGAAGCGTACTTTCCTTAAACTACGCTTTATTGGACTCCATAACTTAGGAACCATGTCTTCAATACCTTCTATCTCATACTTTGCAGCCTTGTCTTGTTGTGACGTCGTAATACTTTCCTTAGTCAATGCTATCCACCATCTCAGATATTCAAGATCAATTGTTGAGAAGAATCTGCAAGGACAGTGAGACCGACCACACGAGATCATATGCAAAAGTAAAGGTTTGATGAGGTCATAGGGACATCAATTTCCTTCAGGGTTATTCTAGTCCAATTGATCAGATAGAGCACGATAACATTCTTCCATGTTGTATTCAAGTTCCACACAACTTTTGCACGTTCCTTTGAGAAGATTGTAAACCGGTCCTACTAGATCAGGTTTTTGTATAGCTTGCTGATCTTGAGACGGGATTCATAGCAAGATAGAGAAGTCGATTTGGAGTCCTATCAATCAAAAAGGAAAGAGGAGTTTTTTTGTTCCTGCATTAAGCTAATCAAGGAATCCAATTCTGTGCCGGTCCATCATCAATAGATTTTCTTGTGTTTCATTTCGGATCAGGAGTAAGAGGCCTTGCAGGTTTCTTGAACCAATCCTGCTTTGAAGCAGCCTGAACATTGGGTTGTTCATCAGTGTTACCTAAGTCATCTCCTTGATTTAATGGTGTAGAATACATGTTTTATCTAATCCATGAAATAAACAAGACAAAAACTAGAGAGAGAAAGGATGGAAGGTTATTTCTAGTGAGAGAAAGTAAGAGAGAAAATATTAGATTATGAATGTGAGAAAATGAACCAACCAACACCCTTTCCAAGCTATGAAGAGGGTATTTATACATCAATGTGGCCGGTTAGACCTAGGCCTACATAGACTTTCCATGGGCTTCGGCCCAACTAGCTTACAAAGGTACCAAATATTGTCTAAGACCTAGATTTACATAATTAGAGAGTACAACCAAGACCTTATCTCGATTCTAACAATCTCACCGCCTAAGGGAGGTCCTTCATTATAAAATCTTAAGCATAGCATTCTAAGAATGTCTTTCGGTCTTTGCCGCGTGGTCTTGAATCTTGTCTTCATCTTATGATAAATGCGTAGCGATCTTAGATTTTAAGCTTGAGCTGTTCCTTGAAATTGACTTGTATATGAATTCGAGCTTCTTGAATATCACATCAGCTGGATATAAATTTCTTATCATAATCTTGTGATTGTTTTGCCTTCTGTGTACTTGTGATCTTCGTAAAACCGACATGCCAACTTATATCTTGCTCTTGAAGAGCTTGTATAAATCAAATTTCTTGAAATTCTTAACTTTAATACTTTGTCACTTCAAGGAAGACTGCGGATCTCATAGTAGTCGGAAGTCTTTTGAAACATGAACTTGAGCTTTCATAATATCTTTACATATGTCAGTCGAGTATGAGCATGTGGCTATGAATCTGACTTGTCTTAGACCAGCTGCTGCCACCATCGGGATTACCTGCATGAATGGGTTAGTGATAAATAACATATCTGGACGAAAATGTCTTTGTCACTTCATCGAATATGGTTGCAATAACCACGGTTCTGCGTTTATCAGTATTAATACTACCTGCAATCAGGTAGAATTCAAAAGAATCTCTATGACAGGGTTTTGCAGCAGCACTAGCCATTCTCATTACCGGAGCGCCTCAAAGAAGACAACACAGTATGAGTGAACCAGAGAGATAAAGTCTCACCGATTGAATCAAAAATTCATTTGAAAATCAATCAACGTATCACTTGCTAAAGTGGTTTTGCGACACATTGAGAGTTTTATGCCTTTCAAAATTCGTCAACCGTTAATTCATAGTCTGGATCTAATCGATATCCAGTGTCACAAGTTTGATCCATGTAGGATCTCACAAGTCACCTACCGCAGAGCTTGTTTGATGTTGGCTCTAGAAGGATTTCCATCATCACGTAATACTTAAGGTATCACTCCTAATGTTCTGGCAATATCACAAGGATAATGCGTAGGACTCTTAAGATATTACTTGTTTTCACAGTGTATGAAAAACAAATATATTAGAATAGTGTCCTAGTAAGATTTATGGATGAGCTCTTTATGGCTCTAGACTCGATAGTGCACTTTGGTTTTAGTAATCGGAGGCTGGAGCAGACTGCCACCTTTTCAATACCAACTAACTCTCGGATGGAGAAACTCAGATAGAAATATGTGTAATCCTTTGGTGAGGAAATGAAACAAGAGTCTTAGAGAACCTTAAGTGTCTAGGAGGGTTTTCATTACATCAGTGGATCCGCCCCCCCCCCCCCCCCGCCTCTCCCCGGCATGATAACTAATCTCGAATATCAGACAAAATGCTTAGATTTCTGATACATATGTATTGACCCGGTTTCTGCCTAAGTGTAAAGAGGGCTTATTTCTTTTTCTCACCTATTACTTTACTTTCTTTTCATTCTTCAACCCCATGTAATGCTTACTAAGACTTCATCACTAATACCTTGTTGGATTGTTCCAGTGTTAGCTCTGTATTAGTCTGCATTATCCCCTTTTCTCACTTTTACTCCTTTTCTATCATACCTAAGGACTTCTATTCTAACTAATGGAAAGTTCCTGGTAATCCCCGTGTTCCTGGCTGGATCAGGGATAGAACCTAACCTAATAACTCAACCATATACCTTCATAAAGATTACAGTACATGGTCAGGTCTATTGGTAAATTTAGGCCAATGTTGTCATTAAAACATTTTGAAAATCCACAAAGGAACTTAATGATATAATATCAAAACATTTGTACCTTGATAGTTTTAACTTTCAAAATTGCTCCCCCTGCATATGTGCATTGATAATCAAAAATGTTTTGCACATACGAGGAAGAAGCTGCACTAGAGTCATTAAGATCACATTTACAAGTTATATATTTTAATCACATTTTCTCCCTATCAAATATGTCAAATCTCTTGATATTTTAGATATCAATTGATTTAAATATGTATGAAAATTATTTGGGGAGAAAAATGTTATGATTATATATTCAGCCTTATTAAGAACATTTTAATGCTCCCCCTTAATTTCTGAGGGTATTATATGGTGTTAAGTACGTTAATTTGAAAGATTTTGAATTTCTTGAAAAAATTCTTGAAAAATCATACTCAAACACTATATATGCCTATTATTAGTCTTACATATACATATTTACATATCACAAGCTTTATAATTATGAGGTTTGACCTGAAAGAATATAACAAAGTATGACAAAGTCATATTGTCCGCTGAAATAGTCTATGGTCTTCCCCGTATTCCCTTCCACCAACAAACTTTTCCAAGCTCCTCAGTAACCATCTTTCCAACATTTGTCTATCAATTTCTTTCACCATGATGTGAGACCGTGTCTTACTAAGTTACTCCATCGCCTCCTTGCATGGCTTTGTTATTACCCCCATCCTCAAATTAATGCCATGTCATGAAGAGTATCCGTACTGATTTGGAGTTGTACCGTCCTGAACTTGTGGAGCTCACAGACCGCCTCAAATCTCTTTTCTTTCATCTTGTCTTCATAAATGACTCCTTGAGGATCTGAGAGAGTGTGTAACACCCCCAAAATAGGGTTGCAGCGGAAATATGTCCGGGAGCATTAATTCATGAGTACGTTTGCACAAGATACAAGAGAACGACCTCTAAATGAGCCGTTTGAAAAGTAATCTCGTTGATTTAATTGAAATTTAACTTGTTATAACATTTTCCCCAAAGTTGCATCAAGATAACGTAGGTGTTTCAACAATAGAGGCGGGTGTTCAAACTTAGAGTTGAATGGTAAGGTAACTAATGGGATCGGCGGATTGTGACAAGTTTCACTATTATGTAAATGGTATTATGTAAAATCATAAGAAAAGTTTCAAAGACCATCGTCTCATTCACAATGTCTTGAGAAAAGTTCTAGTATTTATATAAATAACTTTTATATAAATAAATGTAAAATATACTTAAAAGGAATTTAGGAATATATAAATATATATATATATATATATAATATATAAATATATAATATATAAAAAATATATATATATTGTACATCACACACACACACACACTCACACACACATATAAATAATATATGATATATATATAATAATATACTTTATATATATAATAATATGTGTGGTGTGTGTGTGTGTGTGTGTGTGTACATATAAATATATATATATATACTATATAAATATATAATATAAATATATATATATAATATATATTCCTACATTCCTTTACGTATATTTACATTTATTTTATATAAAAAGTTATTTATATAAATCACTAGAATTTTCTCAAGACATGTGAATGAGAACGTGGTCTTTGAAACTTTTCTTATGACTTTACATAATACCGTTTACATAATAGTGAAACTTGTCACAGTCCGCCGATCCAATTAGTTACCTTACCATTCAACTCTAAGTTTGAACACCCGCCTCTATTGTTAAAACACCTACGTTATCTTGATGCAACTTTGGGGAAAATGTTATAACAAGTAAATTCATTAAATCAACGAGATTACTTTTCAAACGGCTCATTAGAGGTCGTTCTCTTGTATCTTGTGCAAACGTACTCATGAAGTAATGCTCCCGGACATATTTCCGCTGCAACCCTATTTTGGGGGTGTTACACACTCTCTCAGATCCTCAAGGAGTCATTTATGAAGACAAGATGAAAAGAAAGAGATTGATGCGGTCTGATGAGCTCCACAAGTTCAGTGACGGTACACTCCAATCAGTCCGGGATACTCTTCATGACATGGCAACTAATTTGAGGATGGGGTATAACAAAGCCATGCCAAGGAGGAGATGGAGTAACTTAGATAAGACACGGTCTCACATCATGGTGAAAGAAATTGATCGACAATTACTGGAAAGACGGTTACTGAGGAGCTTGGAAAAGTTTGTTGGTGGAAGGGAATACGGGGAAGACCATAGACTATTTCAGCGGACAATATGACTTTGTCATACTTTGTTATATTCTTTCAGGTCAAACCTCATAATTATAAAACTTGTGAATATGTAAATATGTAATGTAAGACTAATAATAGGCATATATAGTGTTTGAGTATGATTTTTCAAGAATTTTTTCAAGAAATTCAAAATCTTTCAAATTAACGTACTCAACACCATATAATACCCTCAGAAATTGAGGGGAGCATTAATAAGTTCCTTATAAGGCTGAATATATAATCATAACATTTTTCTCCCCAAATAATTTTCATACATATTTAAATCAATTGATATCTAAAATATCAAGAGATTTGACATTTTTGATAGGGGAGAAAATGTGATTAAAATATATAACTTGTAAACGTGATCTTAATGACTCTAGTGCAGCTTCTTCCTCGTATGTGCAAAACATTTTTGATTATCAATGCACATATGCAGGGGGAGCAATTTTGAAAGGTAAAAACTATCAAGGTACAAATGTTTTGATATTATATCACAAGTACCTTGGTGGAATTTTCAAAAGGTTTTAATGACAACAGTGGCAATACCAATAGACCGACCATGTACTTAATTTTATGAAGTTATAAGGTGGTTAAGGTTAGGTATCTATCCCATGATCCAGCCAGAACAAGAGGGATCTACCCAGGAACTTTCCATTAGTTAGAATAGAAGTCCTTAGGTATGATAGAAAAGGAGTAAAAGTGAGAAAAGGGGATAATGCAGACTAAGACAGAGCTAACACTAGAACAACCCAACAAGGTATTAGTGATGAAGTCTTGGTAAGCATTAAAGGGGTTGAAGAATGAAAAAGAAAAGTAAAGATAACAGGTGAAAAGAAAGAAGCCCTCTTTACACTTAGGCAGAAACCGGGTCAATACATATGCTATCAGAAACACTAAGCTTTTGTCTGATATTGAAGATAGTTATCATGGACCCACTGATGTAATGCACAACCCTCCCTAGACACTTAAGGTCTCTCAAAAGACTCTTGTTTCATTTCTCACAAAGATTACACATATTTCTATCGAGTTTCTCACTCCGAGTTAGTTGGTATTGAAAAGGTGGCAGTCTGCTCCAGCCTCCGATTACTAAAACCAAAGTGCACTATCGAGTCTAGAGCCATAAAGAGATCATCCATAAATCTCTCTAGGACACTATTCCAATATATTTGTTTTTCATACACTGTGAAAACAAGTAATATCTTAAGAGTCCTACGCATTATCCTTGTGATATTGCCAGAACATCAGAGTGATACTTAAGTATTCACAGTGATGATGGAAATCCTTCTAGAGCCAACATCAAACAAGCTCTGCGGTAGGTGACTTGTGAGATCCTACATGGATCAAACTTGTGACACTGGATATCGATTCGATCCAGACTATGAATTAATGGTTGACGAATTTTGAAAGGCATAAAACTCTCAATGTGTCCCGCAACCACTTTAGCAGTGATACGTTTTGATTAATGTTTCAATGAATTTTTTGAATTCAATCGTGAAGACTTTATCTCTCTGGTTTTCACTCATACTGTGTTGTCCTTCTTTGAGGCGCTCCGGAATGAGAATGGCTAGTTGCTAAGCTGCAGAAACCCTGTCATAGAGATTCTTTTAAATTCTACCTGATTGCAGGTAGTATTAATACTGATAAATGCGGAACCGTGGTTATTGCAACCGTATTCGATGAAATGACAAAGACATTTTCGTCCATATATGTTGTTTATCACTAACCCATTCATGCAGGTAATCCCAATGGTGGCAGCAGCTGGTCTAAGACAAGTCAGATTCATACACATGCTTTATACTCGACCGACATATGTAAAGATATTATGAAAGCTCAAGTACATGTTTCAAAAGACTTCCGCTACTCTGATACCGCACGTCTTCCTTGAAGTGACAAAGTATTAAAGTTAAAGAAATTTCAAGAAAGATGATTATACAAGCTTTCAAGATCAAGAAAAGTATGAGCATGTCGGTCCGAAGATCACAAGTACACAAGAAGGCAAAACATCATAAGATTATGATAATAAATTATATCCGGCTGATGATATCAAGAAGCTCGAATATCATATACAAGTCAAGCTTAAAGGAACAAGCTCAAGCTTAAAATCTATAGATCGCTACGCATATCACAAGATGAAAGACAAAGATTCAAGACCACGAGCAAAGACCGAAGACATTCTTAGAATGCTAAGCTTAAGATTTTATAAATTGAAGTGACCTCCCTTAGGGGGAGATTGTTAGAAATCGAGAAAAGTCTTGGTCACTCCTAATAAGTAACCGTAGTGTCTTAGACGAGATATTTGGAACCTTAGTAAGCTAGTTGGGCCGAAGCCCATGGAAAGTCTATGTAGGCCTAGGTCTAACCGGCCACATTGATGTATAAATACCCTCTTCATAGCTTGGAAAGGGTGTTGGTTGGTTCATTTTCTCCCATTCATAATCTAATATTTTCTCTCTTACTTTCTCTTACTAGAATTAACCTTCCATCATTTCTCTCTCTAGTTTTTGTCTTGTTTATTTCATGGATTAGATAAAACATGTATTCTACACCATTAAATCAAGGAGATGACTTAGGTAACACTGATGAACAACCTAATGTTGAGGCTGCTTCAAAGCAAGATTGGTTCAAAAAACCTGCAAGGCCTCCTACTCCTGATCCGGAATGAAACACAAGAAAATCTATTGATGATGGACCGGCACAGAATTGGATCCTTGATCTAGCTAATGCAGAAAAACCTCCTCTTTCCTTTTTTGATTTGATGAGCACTCCAATCGACTTCTCTATCTTTGCTATGAACCGTCTCAAGATCAGCAAGCTAACAAAACCTGATCTAGTAGGACCGGTTTTACAATAGCTTTCTCAAGAACGTGTAAAAGTCGTATGGAACTTGATACAACATGGAAAATTTTATCGTGGGGGCTTTTCCCTTTTTTTTTAAAAAAAAAATTCTTGAAAAAATCAACTGACTAGAATAACCCTGAAGGAAATTGATTGTCCCTATGACCTCATCAAACTTTACTTTGCATGAATTCGTGGTCTCTCACTTGTCCTTGCAATTTCTCTTCAACAATGATCTTGAATATCTGAGATGTGGAAGCATTGACAGAAAGTATACACATCAACAACCAAGACAAAGGCTGCAAAGTATGAGATAGAAGGTATTGAAGACATGGTTCCCAAGTTATGGAGTCCAATAAAGGTAGTTTAAGGCAAGTACGCTGCTTTAGGGACCTCTCACTGGGGACCTTAACATCAAAGGTTCTACGGATACGTAATTAACAGGGTGTCTAGGCATGATGTTTACTCAACCATGAGGATTCTGAGTGTAACTAGTGTCACTGTTGACAAGTGGTATGGATATGATCATTTGAAGGAGATCGTTGTTAGAAGAGCAGATCAGAAATTATACAAGTTCATGGAAGGTGACTTTTGAAGACTTCATTTGAACATCATTGAATACATGTTGCTTCTTGTTGTTCAAAACAGGCTCAACAACCTTGGAGGAAATGTAATTTTCGACTTGGCAGTGGCTTTACTTATGTATACGCGAAGGATTGTCCTTTACAAAAGAGTTGAAGACCTTCAAGTAGGTGTTGAAAGTTACCAAAAGAAGCTCAACATCCCTAACCCATGGACACATGATGTTGACCTGTCCTGCAGAGCGCTATATACTACTCTCTCGGAACCTCAAGGAGTGATTTACGAAGACAAGCTGAAGAGGAAGAGACTGATGCGTACTGAAGAACTCTACAAGTTCAGTGATGGCACACTTACCTCAGTTCATAACACTCTGGATCAGATGCTGAAGAACCTCAGGTTGAGGTATAACAAAGCCGTAGAAAGAAGGAATTGGACTATAATAGATCAAAAATGGCCTCACATTATAATTAAAGACATTAATCAACAGTTCTTGGAAAGAAGGATAATGAGGAGCTTAGAGAAGTAGTGGAAGGGATTATGGGATTGACCCCAGACTATTGCAGCGGACAATATGACTTTGTCATATTCGGTTCTACTAATTCAGGACATGTCTCATAAAACAAATCTTGTGAATGTGTATATTAAGTAGTGTAGAGTAGTAAAATAGGCTAATATATATATATATTAAGTAGTACAAAACAAATGTTCAAAATTTTCTTAGTAAATTCAAAAATTTCAAATTAATTGGTACTCAACACTATAATATACCCTCTAAATTGAGGGTGAGCATTAAATGCTCCCAATAAAAGACTTGTTAATAATTGGAACATTTTCTCCCAAACAGTTTTTCAATATATATTTGAATCAATTAAATCAAAAATATCAAAAGATTTGACATTTTTAATAGGGGAGAAAATGTTAAAAAAATAATTAGAAAAAGAAAAAAAAAGGGGAAAAAAAATAAGATTAAAATATAAGGCTTATATATATGTGAACTTTAATGACTTATTTCAGCTTCTTCTCGTAGTGTGCAAAAACACATTCGAATATCGATTCACATTAAGCAAGGGAGCAATTTGAAAGTAAAAACTATCGAGGTATGATGTTTTGAGTATATATAATATATATATCACAAGTAGCTTAGTTGAATTTTCAAAACGTTTTAATGATAACTGTGGCAATACCAATAGACCGAGCAAATAAAAAAAAGCAAAAAAAAAATTTTTTTTCTTGGTACTTAATTTTATGAAAGTTATAAGTGGTTACGGTTAGTTATCTGTCCTAAAATTGATCTAGCTAAGAGCCAGATGGATCTACAAGGGACATTCCATAGATAGAATAGAAGTCTTAGTATGATACAAAAAAGATTAAAAAGAGAAAAGGGATAATGCAAACCTAAGAACAGAGCTAACACTAAACAAACCTAACAAGGTGTTATGATGAAGTCTTAGTAGCATTGAAGGGGTTTAAAGAATGAAAAAGAAATGTAAAGATAAAGGGTGAAAAGAAAGAATCCGTCCTTACAAATAGGCAGAAACCGGGTCAATACATATGCTATCAGAAACACTAAGCTGTTGTCTGGTATTAAAGATAGACATCATAGACCCAGTGATGCAATGCACAACCCTCCCTAGCCACTCAAGGTCTCTCAAAAGACTCTTGTTTCATTTCTCACAGAGATTAAACACATTTCTATCAACTTTCTCACTCCGAGTTAGTTGGTATTGAAAAGGTGGCAGTCTGCTCCAGCCTTCGATTACTAAAACCAAAGTGCACTATCGAGTCTAGAGCCATAAAGAGATCATCCATAAATCTCACTAGGACACTATTAAAATACACTTGTTATTCACACACTGTGAAAACAAGTAATATATTAAGAGTCCTACGCATTATCCTTGTGATATTTCTAGAACATCAGAGTGAAACTTAAGTATTCACATTGACAATGAAATCATTCCAGAGCCAACATCAAGCTAGCTCTATAGTAGGTGACTTATGAGATTCTACATGGATCAAACTTGTGACACTGGATATCGATTCGGTCCAGACTATGAATTGACGGTTTATGAATTTTGAAATGCATAAAATTCTCGATGTGTTGCAAAACCACTTTAGCAAGTGACACAATTCGATTGATTTTTAAATCAATTTTTGATTCAATCGGTGAGATAGTGACTCATTGGTTCACTCATACCGTGTTGTCTGCTTTGAGAAGCTCTGGTAATGAGAACGGCTAGTGTAGCTGTGAGACCCTGTCAAGGAGATTCATTTTGAATTCTACCTGATCGCAGGAAGTATTTATACTAATTAATGGGAAACCATGGTTATTGCAACCGTATTCGAAGAAGTGATAAAGATACTATCGTCTACATATGTTTTTTATCACTAACCCATTCATGCAAGTTTCCTGACGGCGGCAACAGTTAACCGATGACGAGTCGAATTCATAGCCACATGCTCATACCCGTCCGACATATGTAAAGACATTATGAAAGCTCAAGTACATGTTTCAAAATACTTTCGCTACTCTGATACTGTACGTCTTCCTTGAAGTCATGAAGTGTTAAAGTTAAAGAATTTCAAGAAAGATGATTATACAAGCTTTCAAGATAAAAGTATGAGCATGTTGGTCTAAAAGTCATAAGATAACAAGAAGGCAAAGGATTACAAAATGATGAAGAGAGATTATGTATAGCTGATGGTCTCAAGAAGCTCAAGACCACATACAAGTCAAGCAAAAGGAACAAGCTCATACCTAAAGTCAAAAGATTACTACACATATCACAAGACAAAGACAATGATTTAAGACTACAAGCAAAGATCAAAGACATTCTTGGAATGCTAACCTTAAGATTTTGTAAATTGGAGTGACCTCCCTTAGGGGGAGATTGTTAGAAATCGAGAAAAGACATGGTTACTCCTTAATATGTAAAAACGATTCGTAGATAATATTTGGAACTTAGTAGCTAACCGTCAAGCCGAGAGTTGGCGACCCATGGCAGGGATAAAGTACCCTTTCCATGCCTTGGAGAGGGTGTTGGTCATTTCATTATTCTAATATTCTCTCTTTTGTTTCTGTATCTAGAAGTGTCCAACCACTCTTTCTCTCTCTAAGATTTCTTGTTAAGATTGTGAGTGTGATTAGATAACATAGATTCTACATTATTATTATACTTAACTTGATTTAAGATTCCTTGACGATACGGTTCAAGTGGGAATGATCCACTTTTAAATGTTGAGGATATGGGATTTTTGGTATGTACTCACGGAATGGATATTCTTTTGATTTGACAAGATAATAGTCCTTTTTTTGTTGTTTTAAATGATCGGTCTTTTTCAAGTTTATTGTTAACGATGATTGGAGGTGGTGGATCTTTTTGAATTTTCAGAGGATCCATCAGACTTTCCACTCACGATGAATACGACATTCACGTGCTCAGTGTTAGCATGAGGAAGGTTGGTCAGACCTACCAGTTTGTTCAAAAGATTGTTTTGAACCTTCTCCCACTCATCTATTTCCATTCCATGTTTTTCTAATAGTTTGGAAAAATCTTTTTCGTTTTGATTCCATCTTTAGAATCATATCGTTAACCATTGTTCTTGACCAACATATTTTTAACTCTTTTGACATCCAAGAACTTAGTGATTAATTTTTTGAGATTTTTTTTAATTGAGGTTTCTTGTTGACGGTTTTAAGACTTTTGTTAGGTAAAACACCGGTGGTTTTACCATCGTCTCTAAATTTTTTTATCATGAACAGTTCTCATGCTACGTGTTAATACAAATAGTGCTTAAAAATGTTATTTATATTTTTCAACTCCTCTACGTTTTGAAGATGACAAAATGTAAAAATATTCACGATAAAAATAAACGTTTACATGTTATTAATCGTAAACTTCCATTTCGACATAAATCACGTAAGGTATGGAGAAACAAATCATTAAACTTAATTAGTGATCAAGAAAATAATTTTTCTTCTTAATCCATCACATTTCTACAAAACTATATTTTTATAAAATTACACAAAATAATGTTGTTAAATAAAAATAATGTTATATTTAAGAACATAAATTTGATTTTAGATTTCCCCCAAAACTGAATACAACTCACCAGGATAAACCTTCCCCACAAAAGGACAAAAATCAGAGCGTCAGTCTAGGGGTGGCCCCCTAAGTGGCTAGGCGGCCCCCAGATATATCTGGGACCGCCAGCAGCTGACCGTGGACTTTCCTATCTATAAATACTCCACTATTCTCAGCAGAAAGGCAAGCCTCTTAGCATGATTTTTTCAGTCACATTTCTCTCTCTAAAAACCTTCTTTCTCTCACTAAATATCTTGATCACTAACATAGTTTAATCTTGTTTTAAGTAATCATATCTTACCTTCTATCTTCTTCCTTCTTCTATCAGGTGCAAGAGAAGAACACTCATATTCGCCAAGAAACGAAGTGTTATAGACTAGTGATTTCTCCTCTATTCTTCTAAGATTAAAAACTCTATTTTGATTATCTTGTGTGATTGTGTAAGTCAGATAGTGTGTAAATCTGATAGTGTAGATCTTGTGATTGTATAGTGCTTGTGAAGTGGTAGATTGGTTCTAGCTAAGATTAGGACTCGACATTTACGTTAGTGTTAAAAAATAATGTAAGCAACATGTAAACGGTTTTCTCTGCCTAAAGGGAGCTTGTTGATATAGTGAAATCTCAAGTCGGATACTCGAAGAGTAGAGTAGGGCGTAGAAGAGCTTCGTAGCCGAACCACTATAAATCTTGGTGTCTTGGTTTGATCGTTCCTCCTCATCTCTTATATTGTTTGATTTCATTATGTATATTTCGAATTAGATATTACGTAGATATTTCATTGATTGGTTCATATAGTTTATTTGATTGAATATATACTCCGAATCTAACAAATTTTTAGAGGAAAATTTAAGTAAGTTAATTAACCTGTAAACTATTCAACCCCCTTCTAGTTTCCACAATTGGTATCAGAAGGGCCAAGGTCACTCAAGATTTTTAATATATATTGTATTTTAAAGCTTGGATCGATCTATGGATTTCGACAAATATCTAGAAGGGCAATCCATGCAAAGACCACCACTCTTTGAAAGTAATAGTTTTATTTATTGGAAAAATAGATTCGAAACATATGTTAAATCAAAAGATCTTGATCTTTAGCATGTTATTACTAACAGTGATTTTCAACCTATTGAACAAAATCCGAAAACCAGCCCATACGCCTCACTTAAGGCAAAAGGGTATAAATATCCCTTCACCACACTTGGTGAAGGGTGTTGGTTACATTTCACAAAACTTGTAACTTCCCATATCTCTCTCTAATCTAATATTCTCTTTGTTTCTCTCACTACTTTCTCTCTCTAAGATTTCTTCTCATTTTCTAGCATCTTGGTAAAGATTAGTGTTGTATAATGGATTAACTAGTGGGATAACATTAAGTCATTGTGCAATGCCGTGCATATCTTGGAAATATATCTCATGATCATGTAATTTATTTCTATGTATCGATTTTCCTTATAATACTAAGTCGCGTCACGTCTTATAGGTCGCGGCTAAATCGTTGGTGCTCCTTCTCTTACTTGATTTCTCGCTCGGTCTTCTACTTATGGTGAGTTCATAACCTCGCCTTTATAAATTTTAAATGCTTTCTTAAACCCCACGAGGGAGATACATGCTATTTTATTAAATTGAACACAAGCTGTTTTCCGTATGCTGGACCCGAGTATATATATCTTGATTGAATTGAGTAGCATTTTCCAAAAGACCACAATTTCGTAAACCGTTAAGTACATATGATGGGTAGCCGCTGTTACAATTAATAGATCTATGGGCTTGACAACCCGGTTCGGTGTTTGGGGATGCATCCATTGCGAGAACACCCGATGTTCGAACATATTGTATCGAGATGTTAATAGGTATAAGGCAAGGTACCTAACCTGGGGGCAATATTATTGATTCTATCTTAAATGATTTTTATTAGTCGATGGGATCGGTGTCACGAACTCAATGCAATATTTCTTAATAGCTTGTGTGCACAACAAGTTACCTGATGATCTTTATCTATGCTTGTGTTCTAACTTTTATTCATTTAAACTCTATGAATTCACTCTACATTTTTGTTGAGTTTTTAGCATGTTTTATCTTAGGTTTCAGGTATTTGCTCAGAGGGAAGCCGCATGGATATGTATTTGGAGACTCTACGTTTTATACATTCGATAGAACTAAATTTTGGAAAAACTTTATTTATACTTTATGTTTTTTCTAAATAGTTGCGTTTACTTGAAAACTGTTTGGGACCTATTTGTAACTCTGATCTTTTTAATATATCGAATGTGTAACATTTTTTAAATGTATTTCTAAAACTTCTCTTTTGAGGTCGTTTTCTATAACTTGTACTGTGTAACTATGAAGTAGCACCCCATGTTGTATTCCGTTGCGTTGTGAAAATAGGGGTGTTACAATCAACTACTAGGTCTAAGAAAATCAAATTTGTGAAATCTTAGAATGAAACACCTTCTGGTGGCGGTCCCTCAAATACTGAGGGGGGGGGGGGCAATAAAGCACAGACGGCCCCCAAAGCAATTAAGGGACCGCCTGTCTGTTCACCAGAATTTGAAAAATCCGTTTCTTTTCAAAAATCTATTTTGGGTCCTAGACCAAAACATATAATGGTAAACAATGTTAAAATTCCCGTTGCTAGTGATAATGAAGTTAAAAAGTTTTATAAACCATCGTTAAAACTCAGAGTTGGATTTTATAAACCCAATTTTAGGTCAAAAACTCCACCACCTAGAAGAGTCAATAAACATTATCCTCGCTCTAAGACACCGCAACCAAAAAGAAATGTTGGTCGACAAAACCAACCTCATGATTTTCCCGTAACTTGGAATAACTTCCAACCTTAAAGTCACATGCCATGGGGAATGTGTCCTCCATTTCCACATCCCAATCAAATACAAGGGATGTTTAGCACTAAAAACTTTGGACCCATAAGATATTGAAGATCAAATGTTTGAGTTGTCGTCTTATATAAATAGATATGCCTTGGAGTCGACTTGGAACCCGACGAGTGGATAAAAGATAGTGGATGCTCTAAACATATGACGGGTAAGCCAAAGCTCTTCTCAACCTACAAGGCATATAATGGAGGTAACGTCATTTTTGGTAGTAATCTTCGTGGTAACATCATTGGCAAATGTACAATTTCTAATAACTCTCTCAATATAGATAATGTAGAACAAGTAGATAACTTAAGATTTAACTTGCTAAGTGTAAGACAAATATGTGATAACAAATTGTGAGTAACTTTATCTGAACTTGATAGTGAAATCACTAAGGACGGTAAGGTTATAGGTAGAGGTATTAGGAAGAAAGGCTTATATGTGATGAAATTAGGAAAT
>BQNB010084153.1:0-19784 GCA_026074375.1 Tanacetum coccineum
GCACATGCAAATGAACATACACATAGTATGATCATTGTCACCACATATGAAATGATATATTATCAAATAAATATACGTACATAAAAAACACACATATAAACATTAAGATAAATATATTATAATTTCAATCACAAAATGAATATGAATTTAAATGAATTATATATTATATAATAAAGCTGGTTCGGTTCGGTTCGGTTTTTACGGTTGGATTTTTAGACGAAAACCAAAACCGAAGCAAAAATTTTTAGTTTTTGAAAAAGTAAAAACCGAACCAACGGTTTCTAGTTTCGGTCGGTTTTTTCGGTTTGGTTTTGGTTTTTAGTTTTTTTCTGCTCACCTCGGCTTTTACACTTGGTTAAAAAGATAACAAAAAACTTTTCCCCAAAATTTCATACTCCCGCTCAAAGATCCCGCCCCCTTTTCTGCCAAAATCAAAACCCTAAAGCTCTACATCCATTCAATCCTGCCTCCCTTTATCTTTATTCTTTATAGCACACCTTTTTCTAATTTTCTTCCTCTAAAGTTTTTCAGGATCCACCAGGTGTGTGAAATTTGGGTTTAATTCCTAATCCTTCATTTAACCAATGGAATTGGTGAAAAATAAACTATTTCAGTTATACTGTTGAATAATTAATATCATTTTCTCATATTTAGATCTTACGGGTTTATGATGCCAACCAAGTGCTCAATGGAATGATTGAATGAAATTAGTCTTTTATGTAAGTTTGGGTTATATGTTGACCAAGCAAAGGTAGATCTCTCATTATATTTGTTTAATTTCTAGTGTAATCCTCATCCATTTTATGTCTAAATCTGATAATCCAATCTAAATGATGGAGATTTAAGTTGATAATTAATATACATAACATTTTATGTTAATTATAATCTTTAGTATAAACAGCCAGGGATTTTTTTAACTTATATATTTTTATCCGTTGTATGTTGGTATTTAATTGAGCTTAACATGCTATTGCACATAGTTTGGTAAATATAAAAGATACTTTTGGTAGACGAAGGAAACAAGTTATTGATGGAGATACTTGACAACATTATGAGTTTTATAGTTATTTTTATTTGTTATCAAATGGCTTTACTCGAATGTGAAACATCAAGTTTTAACTGTACGTAGGTGTGTGAATGTAACTGAGTCAAAAAAGTGAGAAGCTTTATATAAGGGATGGTAATAGAAAAGTGCACATGATATGTTTCAAGTACTTAGAGCTTGTTTGTTCTAGACATTAGACCTGGTTGTTAGCGGTAAGTTATATGCCATAACAACTTGTATGATGACATGATACAAAAGTGCACATGATATATAATGAGAAAAATGAAGTAACTTATGGGTTAAAGTTGTTAAAATAATCCATTTGAAGTAGTACTACTGATGTAGCTCATCTCTTAGTTAAGAACTAATAATACTCATTATTTTCTTCTTTAGGGACATGAGGAGTTGCATGCATTTAAAGGTATGATTGCATTCAAAATTAAAAGGTATGAGATCAAGGACGTCACCTTTCTCCTTCCCACTAACATAAGTTTTTACTTATAACCTGTGTAATCTAAGCTAGTAATAAAAATGTCTTTGTTTGTGCTCTTAGGAAAAGGTGATTCTAAGCATTCTTGTGGTCATGAGATTTATTGAAGTCCTTCACATCTCTACACATGCTTATAGACTTATAGTCTGATATGTGTATGCATAAGACATGAATTTATCACTTAATGACACTCCACAACTTTAAGTTGGCTCACGGCCTCTCACTTTGTTTACCTTATGAACGTTTTAATAACCTCAGACATGCTAGCCATTATTATTTCATTTTTTGCTTGAGATTATAGCGGGTTGGCTGAGATTATCGTGGGTCAGCGAGTCTAAGAGTGTACGAAACTTAAGAGTTATGAGCATAGGAACGAAGAATTGTCACAGTTTGTATCATAGAGTTTTGTAGCATGTTTAAGGCAAATAGGACCATTACAAATTGTTAGATCGAACAGCGATGCCTTGTGTTACAAACAAACTTACTTGCTTGTCTGCTGTTGCAAAACAGAGGGCGATCCGCTGCAGTGGTTGGCTATTGTTGCAGCGACTTGGCTACCGTGCAATGGAATACTCATAGTTGTTATTCTCTATACTTCCATTTACTTTTTCATACTTGAGGGAGAAGAAATATTCACAATTTCAGGTATTTACTTGCTGTCAAGTAAGCAACAATATGTCACATATATATTTCAGTTTGAAGGTTTGCTTATTACGTTTTTGAAAGGTGAATGGGTGTTTGGGATGTACATTGATCCTTTCACTAGGGTCAGTGCCGTTGCAGGGCGGGTTCGGCTGGCTGAGGTTACAGCGGGTCGGTGTCGTTGCAGTGGGTCGGGTTGGGACTTATATGTTATATGCATTTTGGAATATATTGACTAGCTACTTGTTAATATACCTTGTCTACTTTTTATTGTGTTACTTCTTTGTTGGTTTTTATTGTGCAATATATGACTAATGTATATATATTTCGATTTTGTTTTATAGATTTGGGACGATTCAGCGGCGGTCTAAAACAAATGAGATTGACCAAGTAGCTCTTATGAAGTTGAATGAGTTTATTATAGGATTCATAGTAGGATACAATGGACTTCTCAATAGTTAAGGTTTTATATTTCTTGATGAAGGACTTTAAGCAATTGATTGGGATAACCACTTTTGTGTTACTCTCTGACTGTTGCGTTGGTTCCGTGTTTATGTAAAATGTTATGTTTGTTGTCAGTCTATGTATGCTGGTAATGTTTGGTTCTGCTGCAAAGATATTGGTAATGTGGGAATTCAGTGGGAAAATATTCTGTGAGAAAATCAGTGAGAAATAAATGTGGGAGCCGTGGCAAAAATTATTGGTAAAATATGTGGGAAATCAATGGGAAAATATTCGTGAGAATCAGTGAGATAATAACTGTGGGAAATCTGTGGCAAAAATAAATATCGGAGATAAGTGAAAATGGTTGCTAGAAAAACGGTGGGCAAATTGTGGGAAAAAAGTCATAGTTCGGTGGGAAAAATCAGTGGGAATGTAAGAATTTGGATAAGCTAATTTATAAATTAGCTAAATTAGCTCAAGACCGAGATCAAATCTTGGTGTCAAAATCAACACAAGAGCAAAGTTTAAAATTTTTGTACCTTTTAAGCTCAAGAACAGGCGATAACTTTAAAAATTCCAAAAAACTTGAAAGTTTTTTTGTTTTTTATCCGGTTTCTTCGTAGATCTTTGTTCTAAAACCTTGAACACAACATAAAAGGTCTCCTTTATGAGTGTACAAAGACTAGAAATCAAAAACCAAAAATCAAAGTGAGCCGAGACCAAGTCAATAATTTTAGACAAAAATTTCAGCTTTAATTTTTGACACAAAATCACTACTAAATCTTCTTATGGCTCTTGCTACCAATTGTAAAATCTCCTACAATTTTATATCAATCACACACAAGGCTTAATCAAGTAGGTTTTAGTGAGAGAAAGTATGAACTAAAGAAAAAAAAGACTTGGAGAGAACTTTGATAGATTGGAATGATTACACATAGTTTCACACCCTCTCCAAGTGAGGAGAGAGTTACATATAGCAACCGTTGTAACCAGCCATGGGTCGGGTTTGGGCTTTACATACATATTACTAATGGACAAGCTTAACGAACAATTATTGCATGCTAAACATATATCGAACTATTACAAGACTCGTTGACTCGAGAATGATCGCCACTTCTATTCCTAACAAGGTCATGAGCAATTGAATTCGAGATGCCTGTAGATATTTCGGGTTTTTTTGCTGGCTTGCTTGTATAAAGCAAGATATGCTTGAACCGGAAAAGGTCAAGTGCATATTCCTGACATATCGTAAAGATATGGACGATTATCAGCTTTGGAGGTTAGATGATGTTACTTCAAAGGCAGTGCTTTATAGTAATATGGTTTTCAATGAGAGTGGGGAATACAAGGAAACTTTCATTAGTTCTATTTTAGGTACGAGTTAGTGCAGGTGTTGCAAGGAGTTGCGTTTGAGGTGGAATCGCTAGGGATCATACATTTGAGGTGGAACCTCAAGGGGAATGTCAATAAGGGAGTTGGTTTACAAGAAGTACAAACTCGGAATTTGATATACTATCAGTTAGCATGTGATATGGAACATCACTCAGCACGTGAACCGTTCAGGTATAGATAAGATAGTAATGACGCTGCTTTTGCAATTGATGCAGTGGAGAAGATATATGCACACTAGTCATTGGCTTTCAATGATAAGGTGATTTCCAAGTGGAAGACTGTATTGAAAGAAGAAATGGATTCTCGGTCAGATGATGTATATATGCTCAGCAATGGCTGTAGGAAAAGTAGTGACGACAACGATGACTATTATTGTGAGTATACACCAGGTATGCTCATATGTCTATCTCTCTATAAAGATTAGATAGTATTTTCTTGTGAATGCAAGGATGCGATTTGGGTTACCAAGGGTTTGTTGAATAAAGAAAATGGAAATGTATTTGGTGTGAAGGTTGTCAATAATCAGAGTAGGAATAGTCTAAGTGTGTCGCACTCCAGAGTTTACAACAAAAAGACGGTATAGACTTTGTTGGAGGGACACTACATAGTGTCGTTTGATGGTAGTCTATATGTGCAGTTGGAAGCAACGGGTATCGGTGGTCTGCACGAGACCTCACATAGCATCTGTACATGTGGGTATGCCGGATGGATTTGACCGCGGCTTACAAACAAACGTACAAGTTTTTGTCGATTTTTACTATGCCATGGGTAGATCAATCACGGGGTTCGGGCTTATGATACAATTATGTGCAGTGAGCTTGGAAGTTATGATGCTTCACATGATGGATTTGTTGACACCTGAAGAAGCAAAGTATATGATACTTGCAGAGGCTAAAAGTTTGGCTAAAGGGACTCTCGATAGAGTCGGGAGCTAAACTAAGGTTAGCGACAGTTGTTTCAATTGTCGCCTTGACAAATCCGGTCCTAGTGCGAGGTTTGAGCATTAGTTGATAATGTTGAGTATCGGTGTAGGCTAATATGATACTAAGATAAAAATTGTTATAGTTTTAGTAACCATATTAGCTAGAATAGATACATTAGGAAGAAGTGTTTGCTTAGTTTATACTTCACCAAAGAGGGAGTGTTTGAGGAGGTGTAAGAGTGCCGTGCATGGCAAGTATAGCTCCGGCTGACATCCTATTGTCTTTCTTTGATTTTAGTTGGCCCATCCCAATCCTTATGGGATTGGTTTTCTTCCTCTCATTTCTCTAAAAGTAGATGAGGGAGGAGAGGTTTATTTATACCTTTCGTTCTTTTCTTTTGATCAATAAACGAAACTTTTTGGTCAAAGTCATGTGGGTTTCTTCTTTAGTTGAGTTTTGGGTGTGCACGAGTGTGTCGTTTACTTTACGAGTTCGATATTCCGCATACTTGCTTCCGGGTTGTTGATTGCAAGTTAAACAATAAATTTTGATCAGGCTGCCGAGATAAGGTGCCTGTTTATTTTCGACATAATATTATTTATTAACTTATTATACAAGGTCTCTGAACGAGAAATTTGGTTTAAATCCGGTAAGGATCCAAGGGCGTTCCATTGCGAGGACCTGGTTTGCGAATGAAGGCCATGTACTCTACTAAGAACTCGTTGTAGAGATATGATTTGAACACTTGTGGAGTGGTTGATGTAACAAGCTCCTTTGCTGGTTCCACAACAAGCGGAAGACTTGGATTTGGAGAAAAAAATGTAACGATGGATGTTCGAGATGCAGTTGAATTCAAGACCCCACGATGTTCGGCACTTTTCAACATCCCATTACTTATAATCTAGACAAATTAAGAAAAAGTTGGTCAGAAAAATTATGTTAGTTTTGATGGAGGTTTGTCAAATCGTCAAATTACGAGCTTATTTAGTTTATGGTTAAGCATATATATGACCAACAATTTGAGCTTAAATAGTGACCAAGTTGGTTGTCAGCCTAAGTACTTAAGATGTTTGACACAATTCATTTCTAGTCCGAGTTGCACCCAATTTTTTTGTGGGAGAGCTTTGCTCGGTTCGAACACTATTTTGGCTAAAAGTTTGATACCATTCTTAAAGAGCAAGATCAATACCTGGAGTTGGTAGCCTAGGTTGACTACAAAAGCGTTTGGAATTGGTTCAATACCCATCCATTTCCCATCTTTTTGTATTTGTAGCCCATAGTGGTCTTGTTGAAGAAAGGTTATGAGATTCGGGTCTGTGTGGCCACCAATTCCCATGGCTAGACTTGGGTCGGGACACGGTGGGTAATGGTTAATCGCCATTGACTGCTCACGGCCCACTTCCTCAAAGTGCCCTTTGTTAAGTCCGAGTCCTTCTGCGATTAACTCCAGAATCTTGAACCCCATTTTTCTCACTTCAATTGAGTATTTCCGCACCTCTTCCCTAAAATAGAAACAAATATTAGTAACGAATGAGAAATAGCCTAATGAATTTCAATCCTAGTTAGCTCGACTGGATTTTTTATCCGATTGCTACTTGTAAAAAATCTTTGTTTGGCTCTAGCGTCTTGCTAGAGTCTGATTATTAGTATATAATTACAAGCTGAAAATTGTCACTAATCAAATGAGATGTAACTATAGCATATAGGTTACCTGTATCTAGTTGGTTTTTCAGGCCAAGATGGTGTGTGTTCTTCTAAAGGATGACAACCGTGCTTCAAAGTGTCTTTCCAATAATGAACATCCTCTTTCGCGTAATTCAACCCGCTCGTGTAAAGTGTACACCCCTTACCGAACTTCTCAGCATACACACCTAATTTGTCCTCAACTGGCATGTTAAAAAACTCATCGTACAGAACCCTCATGTCCGCCATCATTTCATCGGGAACCCCATGATTAATTACCTGTTATTTATCATTATCAAATAACTAAATTAGATACTATTTGGATATATGAAAAAGGGGTTAGAACTTAGAAAGACACCTGAAATAAACCGAATTCTTGACAAGCTTTAATAATTTGTTGGACAATGATAGACCGATCATTTTGAAGATTGATAACTGGAATATCCTTGCTAATAGTCACAAAATCACCAGCTCTTCTTTCGGGTGGCATTATGTAATCTTTAGGAACAGACTGAACTCCATTAGACCAACTAGTCACGAGTAGGGCCATGGTCAACCTTGATCTGGTTTGTTTGAAAAGTGTAGGATTGTGAACGAGGTTTTATAACATAATAAAGCTCAACTTTTGAGCTAAAATCGAGGTTGGGTTATCAATTAGATATTCAAGAGATGCGATCGGCTATGAAGTTGAAAGATTTGGATTTAATGAAAAAAGAACACGTCGTACTCTACGAGTTAAAATAAATCCTCTTTTACTAAGTTTTAAAGAACAACCAAATCAGAAGTTTCTTCCTTGGATAATCTTGTGGTTTCAACAATTGCTTCTATATAATGTATTACATCATTCATGACGATTTGTGTTGTCTTGACTTATTTGGAAATGTGGCCAGATTTGGCTTATGTAACAACCCGTTACGGTCAAGAATCAAGATGTTCTATTCTTCCACGTACAAATTGAAGGTTGGCCTCAGAATCAGGATAATTTTGCCCAAATGAACGACTTTTAAGATTGCTAACCGCATGCTGGCGGAACTTGACCCTTTCTCTTTGGACAATGTCATGCTGCTCATTATGAAATCTTTATGGATGGACTAACCGTATTTCTTTACTAATTTAATGAAATCTCAAGCTCTTCTTTTGGTATCGATTGGACTCCAAGAAACCAACTGAGGGTCATGATTGATAAAGGGTAATCTATTTGTGTCTCAATTAATAAAGCATTAAGGTTCACTGGTTTTGAGCTATAATGGTTGCCCAAAATAATTGACAAATAGATGTCCAATGATGTGAGTATCACGTTAGCTATGAGGTCGATACATTCCAACTAAAGGATACATGAACTCCAAATACGTAATTTGATTATAAAATGTTAACCTTGCATACAAAATGTTTATTCGGAAGTCACAAGCATTATACATACACTAACAGGATAAATCTATCTCCGTCAAACACAACAGTGCTTTAACGTTTAAACTTATAAGCCGCCATCACTGCTTCAGGATCTCCCTTCTTCTCTGTAAAGAGCTTACGGAAGTCTCTATATCTGAAAGGCCGATATAGAGGGATACTGGTGTCAATCATCGATTTCGCTGGTTCTATGATAGCGTCTTGACAAGGATCAATGAAACTCACAATCGACGTTCGATCTTCCTCAGAGTTTGTTACTGCTCTATGTTCTGCACTTCTAAGCTTCCCGTTGCTAATTATCTACAACCAATATTTCAACAATGTAATCCACCTGTCTTGGGTAGAATCGAATCACAATTTATTTTGAGACATATATGGTGGTAACAAGTGGTAATTAATGGTTACCTGTAATTGGTAACCGACGTTAACCACAAAAGCGTGAGGCATTGGCTCAACACCGAGCCACTGCCCATCCTTGAAAACTTGAAGCCCATAAACGTTTCCTTGTGAAAGCACGGCTAAGAGATTGGGATCAGCGTGTTTCCGTATTCCCAATGTCAAATCAGGATCTGGGCATCGTGGATAGTGATTGATCGTAAGCATTTGAGCCGCGGCCAGATCTTCTTTAAAATATCCACGTTCGAGTCCTAGTCCATCACAAATTAGCTCCAGGATTCGTAATGACAACTTCCGCACTTCTAGTGAGTAATTTCCAACAACTTGACTTCAAAATTATAAAAATCGGAACTATTAACATTCTTGAAATTATTAAATTTATGAATTAATTCGGGATCATTTTTACCGATAGTTAGTAGGTTTTTCGGGCCAAGAGTGAACATATTCATTTAAAGGGTGACATTGGTGTCGTAGATTGTCTCTCCAGAAATGTTCTTTATCGTCGTGATAACTAGCAGTAGAAACTCTGCAACTTTTACTCGGATCAGTTGAGTAGAATTTTGCTTTTTCCTCGTTTGCCATGTTAAAGAAATCTTTGGCCACTTTCATAGTGTCATCAATCAAATCTTGAGAGACTCCATGATTAATTACCTAGTTTATTACATCAAGTTATATGCAACTTAACTAGTCAACTTTAAAAGCACTAGAATGGATCAAACTTCATGAAGATCTAACCTGAAAAAATCCAAATTCTTGACAAGCAGCACGTATTTCTTGAATAGTTTGACGTGGACTTTGAGCGGCAGCTAGATCAATAAGTGGGATGTTACTGCAAAATGGAACCTCAGCCGAACCAGGCCGTTCACCAATGGGGAAAACATAGTTTTCTGGTAAGATCTGAGCATATTTAGACCAGGTTGAAACCAGATTATCCATAATCTTTGATCTCCAATATTAAGATGCTGATTATCTGAGTATTAATTTAGGGGCATAATTAGTTTGACTAAACAAGTTCAATTTTGTATGTTTTGTTTGTTTCTATGAGAATCTTTACACTTATTTAATTGTGTTAGTATTTAATGACAACGTTACAATATCAAATTATCACCCCAATTATTATTGGTCCCAATATCAACTGTCTGCTTTACATTTATGTTTGAAGAACATAAATGTTGGATAGAGATCCTCTAATGTTGGTCTTTCATGTTTGGTCGTGTTGAACCAATAAGATTCAAATAAACAAAATAGTGGGGTCATACTCAAATAAAATATGAGACTTGTTACTTTTTTCCCTCTCACAAATATCAACATGAGAAGAACTTGAGAGAGTTCAACATTAGGTGATCCCAATCCATGTTTGAAATTAAATAGCATTCAAGAATATTACCTCCACCAAATAATATAGCTTGAAATTAATAAATAGCATTCAAGAACTATAAAAGGACACATTATTATTTCTAGATCGTTTGAATACATAAGGTTTGTTACACTAGTTACAAATATTATCCATACATTGACAAAATGACAAGATATGTATGGGCGCCAAACCTCAAACATGCCGATTTCTTTAATACTCCTGCAATACTTCAGTTTCTCCCGTATTTTCTTCATGAGGCTTATTGAAATCTTTATACATCAACTGTAAATGATTAGGAGGCTTAAAAATGTGACTAATTAAATGCTTAAATCGATGTGCCAATAAGTTATTGGTTTGTGAAAATGTGAGTCCCTTTGTCACCAACAGGATGCTGACACATAGTTTTAGGCATATAGTTAAGCATGCGAGTTAGGCATGTCAATTAATCAATTCTCTGTATCAACAGTCCAAAAAGTGGGGCACCGATGTATGTCATCGGTCGGCAGGTTCTATGATAATTTACATTTCATACTAATATTGTATAAAATATTTATACATTTGGTGGTCACACGATCACCCGTAATTGGTGACCAATGTTGACCTCAAAAGCTTGTTGTAGTGGCTCTACACCGAGCTACTGCCCATCTTTGAAAACCTAAAGCCCATAGACACTTCCTTTTAAAAAGAGGGTTATGAGATTAAAATCAGCGGTTAGTTTTGATCTGGCACAACGGTGTTGGGCCGAAACCCAAACCGGGTAATCACAACCCGCTGGACAACCCGCTAGACAAACCTCAGGACCAAAATGGCGGTTACAAAGGCAGTTAAATAACTGTCAATTGACAGTTATTTCTCAAAGGACACGATGGTTCATTTTGAACCGACACGACTTTTACTTGTACCTTTTCATGTAATATAAATAGGAAGACGATTTGTAAGAACAAGCATGTATGACAGATTCTGTGAAGTTATAGCAAGTTTAATAGCAAGATTATATTTCTGGTATATTTTGATTCCAAATTAGAAAGTGCGATCCAACATTTGGCATCAGAGCAAGGTTTGATTGAAAAACCAAATCATCATATACCAAGATTTTCTTTTCGAATAAATAAAAGCCACCAAGGTTTTCCAGAAACCGTTTTTTACATCCGGCGAATCCAACATCGCGGCAAGTGAAAAGAAATCATGGCCAACGAAGGGTTCCACCCTGTGCAAGTTCATTCAAACAAGATCGGAAAACACACCCGAAAACAAAGGGATAAGGCACAATTTTTTACAGATTCGAAAATAAAAGGAACCCACATCGATTCTATACAGAAGTAATCATCGATAGGGGCAAAATCAGAATCAAAGACGAACGCACCTGATTCTGAAGGAGATAAAGAATCGCACCACCAAATCGATTCATAGTATCAATTCGAACCTTAGATAGAATAGCCCCAAAATCTTAGGCGGTTGGCAAGATCCCCAATTTGCGAAACCCTAGTTTATCGCAACAAACAAATCAGGGGAGGTTTGTGGTTCGATCACAAGAAGAAGTTAAAGCAACCATCTTTAATCGTGTGACAAACCACCAAGAAGAGAGGAGGCTATTGGATAATCTGGTCTCAGAGAAAGGTAGAGATTTGATATCTCAAGAAAAAAAGCACGGTTACAATGATAAGAAAAAGGGAGGGCGCACAACATAAAAGGAGTAGGGCACACAACGGGGTTCTATTAATAATACCAGGTTTTAAAACTGAAACCAATTTTAAGCCCTCATATTTATTGTTCTTTACAATCTATATTTAGTTTTGTTTAGAAAAATACCTCTTCTAATATACGTTAGTTATATTTTTTCAAATCTTTGAAAATTTATTAAAGGGAAGCAGATATATAAAAAAGGAGTTTTTATTTTTATCTAAAGGAAAAATATTTTTTTTTATAAAGTACATAGCAAGATTAAATCGAACCTTCGTGTGTTCATTAGCAAGATTAAATCGAACCTTCTGGTTATAGCAGATAAACCCGTACCTTCGTGTTATAGCAAGGAAATCTGGGTAGAAAGTAGCCCAGTAGAAAGCAGTTCTATTGTGGTAGCAAGTAGCCGCAAACAGGCAAGGAATTTAATCATAATTTCTAAGCAAGGCAAGCAAGAGAAACTTCATAGTTTCTATACAAGCAAGAGTCGACAAGCTAGGGTGTAAAAGAAGAGACGGGAAAGCAAGAGACGGAAAGCAAGAGTCGTCAAGCAAAAAGACGGCAAGCATGAGTCGTCAAGCAAAGGTACTCGGCAAGCAAGAGTCGTCAAGCAAGAGTCGGCAAGCAAAGAGTCGACAAGAAAGAACCAGTAGGCAAGCCAAGAAAACCAGGATTAGTGAGAAAGCTATGAAGGGAATGCTACGAATTGGGGAAAAAGACAAGAAGGAAGACAAAGAGCAATAAGCACTTCTCATCTCAGAAACACATAGTTTTGATCTGGCACAACGGTGTTGGGCCGAAACCCAAACCGGGTAATCACAACCCGCTGGACAACCCGCTAGACAAACCACAGGACCAAAATGGCGGTTACAAAGGCAGTTAAATAACTGTCAATTGACAGTTATTTCTCAAAGGACACGATGGTTCATTTTGAACCGACACGACTTTTACTTGTACCTTTTCATGTAATATAAATAGGAAGACGATTTGTAAGAACAAGCATGTATGACAGATTCTGTGAAGTTATAGCAAGTTTAATAGCAAGATTATATTTCTGGTATATTTTGATTCCAAATTTGAAAGTGCGATCCAACAAACGGCACCTTAACTGATCAACCAGTGGTTCCAACGGGAAAGACAGTTTTCCAGAAAGATGTCGTGCGTAGTTCTAGACCAGGTGGAAACTAGATTCTTCGCCACGGTCTTGGATCACAGTACAATCACATGCCACGACTTTATATTTTTTAGTCCTGCATAGGATTGTGAATATTCTTAGTATAATTAATATGATTTATTAAAGGTTTTCTAAACCAAAAATGCCAAAATTGTTTGATGGTTAGAGAGTAAAGTAAGGAAATTTAAGTAGGAGATCATTAATTATTAATCCTAATTAGAATTCTTAACAGTTCATATGGCTAGATACCAAATTCAATCCTATTTATATCCTTCGGTTTTTCACATACACACTTCTATGTTTTTGGATACCTGAACGTCCAGTGAGCATTTCATGAACCGTTCAGTAAAAAGTTTGCTTATGTTTGTTTATTTATTAAATGAACGAACATAGACAGCATTTTGCGTTCGTTTAGTTAAATGAACGAACATGAACAAAAGTCTTGTACGTTCATTTATGTTCGTGAACGTCCGATTATTCGTTCGTTTACGTTCGTCTATCGTATCTTTTTATTATATAATTTTAAAATTGCTTTACTTAAACAAAACAACACTAATAGAACACAATATTGTGTAATTTTTGTAAATTTTATGTTTATTCACGTTCGATCGTGTATGTTCGTTTAGTATCTTAATGAACGAACATTAACAACCATATTTCTTAATAAACGAACATGAATAGGAAAATCCGTTCGTTTAAGTTATCGTGTTCGTTTATTTGTCCGGCTAAAATTAAATAAACGAACATGAACAAGGCTATGTTCGTGATCGTCCGGTTCGTTTACAATCCTATTTTTAGATCTTGATCACTTTGCATACAAGATTAGAACATTTGACAAAAGGTTTATTTTAGACATTACAAGCATTATTCACCCATTAACGTGAAATATTCATTCACGTCTAGCATGTCGATTATAAAAGGGCTTCAAGGTTTGATCTTATAAACATTCATTAATGCTTGAGTGTCTCCTTTCTTCTCTTCATAGAACCTAAGAAAATCTATAAACTTAAAGGGTCGAAAAAGCGGGATACCACCGTCAATTATCGATTTTGCTGATTGTACTATGGTGTCAGGACCAGGACTGACGAAACTCACAATTGTTGTTCGAGCTTCCCTTGAGTTTGTCACTGCTCTATGTTCTGCGCTTCTCAGCTTCCCATTGCTAATTATCTACAAAAACAATATCGACAATCTAACTCAAATATTTTTTAATTGGGTTGAAGAAACCGCTTATTAGTTTTGTGAAAAAGTAAGGTGGAGGTATTTACATGTAACTGGTGACCAATGTTAACCACAAAAGCATTAGGCAGTGGTTCAACACCGAGCCACTGCCCATCCTTGAAAACCTGAAGCCCATAAATGTTTTCTTGTAACAGCACGGTTATGATATTGGGATCAGCATGCTTTGGTAAACCCAACGCTAAACCAGGATCTGGACATGGAGGGTAGTGGTTAATCGACAACAACTGACCCCCAGTAAGATCACCTTCAAAATATCCATGTTCGAGTCCTAGTCCTTCACAAATTAGCTCCAACATTCGCAGTGACAACTTCCTCACTTCTAACGAGTATGTTCCAACAACATCTCTTCAAAACAAAGCAAGAAACATTAATCTTAGTTAAAGCATAAAATTAGATGGTGGTAATTTTAACTCAATTGCTTATGATAGGATCGTACGTCAGTGCTTTGTTTATCTCGAATAGGTTAAATATGTAAAATAAGAAAAGGGGAAGGAAAAAAGAAAATGAGTTAAAAACCTTCTAGAGTTTGTAGGTTTTTCGCCATCGTGCGTTTTTGTAATTGAATTTATTGGTCTATAACTCTATATATTACTAGTATATCTTTTATGAACAAAATTCAAGATGGCGATGGGATCATTTACCGATAATTTGTTGGTTTTTCGGGCCAAAAGGGGACACATTCGTCCAAAGGATGACAAGGGTGTCGTAGATTGTCTCTCCAGTAATGAAGTTCTTCGTGAGCGTAGTTATACCCGCTAGTATAAAGTTTACAACTTCTACTTGGATCAGTCGAGTATACTTTCGCCTTGTCTTCATCAGGCAACTCATAGAAATCCTTAGCCACTTTCATGGTATTATCAATTAAATCTTGTGAAACTCCATGATTTATCACCTGATTATTAATTATATAAAATTGAATAACTCAACTTCAAAAACTTTAAACTGCATGGATCAAATCAAACTAAATAAATATCAAACCTGAAAGAATCCAAATTCTTGACAAGCAGCAAGTATTTCTTGAATGATTTGACTTCGACTTCGACCTTTAGAGAGGTCATTGAGTGGAATGTTTTGGCATAATGGAACCTCGACTGAACCCGGGCGTTCATCGGCAGGGAAGATGTAGTTTTCTGGCAAGATTTTAGTAGCTTTGGACCAGCTTGAAACTAGAGTCTCCATGGTATCTGATTTTTAAGATTTCGATAGTGATTAATGCTATAATGTTACTATATGCTAATATGTTATGATTGGTTAAATAAGTAGTTTGACTTTTAGCATGACGACTGAATGTGAAATATTTTTATGTGGACATTATAGTTTAGTTATTGATCATAGGATTGGTGGCCAGCAAGCTATATTTTAGTATGTTTTGTGAGGGTATCTTGACAAGGACCAACAAACATGGAAATTAATCATATTAAGCTTTGATAAAATGAGTTGATCCTAACTTTGTCCAAAATTGATTAAAACAATAACAACAACAATACTCAATCCCAATTAAAGAGAGGAAAGGCCAAGGTGGCATGGAAAACTGTTTGTAGTCCTAAAAGTCAAGGTGGTTTAGGACTGAGAGCTCTAAGTACTTGGAATGAGGCTCTATTGATAAAGAATTTATGGAACATTGCAGCTGGGAAAGAAACTTTATGGGTCAAATGGGTTAATAGTGTGAAATTAAAAGGGAAAAGTATTTGGCAAGTGCAAAAGGAATATAATGATAGCTGGATGTGAAAAACTTTGCTTGATTTAAGGAGCAAAGTTAGGAATAACATTTGGAAAGTCATTGGCAATGGGAGAAAGATTAATATGTGGCAAGACTTGTGGTGCAATAAAGGAATTTTGAGTGATATTGTTACAACTAGAAGTATTCACAATGCAAGACTCCCTGATCACATGACAGTGAGTGAGATGATTGTGAATGATAAGTGGTGCTGGCCTGAAGATTGGGTGGTGAAATTGAAGTGCCTAAGCTGGAATTACATAAGGAAGACAGTACTATGTGGAAAGCAACAAATGGGAAGTTGGGTGAATTCTCATCAAAAGCTGCTTGGAATTTATTAAGTCAACAAAATGATGTGGTAAACTGGAAAGATGTGGTTTGGTTCTCTCAATGTAATCTTAGAATGGCGTTCATATTGTGAATGGCTGTTAAAGGAAGACTACAAACTCAAGACAGGATAATGATATGGAATAATGACACAAACATGAAATGCACTTTTTGTAAAACTGTCAATGACTCACACAGACACCTGTTTTTTGAATGTGATTACTCAAGAGGAATATGGGAAGATCTAAAAGTGAAATTGGAAGTTGGATGGATGACAAATTCTTGGGAGAATCTGATAGAGCAGTATGCTCAAGGTCCTTCTAATAATTCAATTAGTAGTGTGCTGAGAAGAATTGGGTTGGCTACAGCAGTCTACTATATTTGGAAAGAAAGGAACAATAGGCTCTTTTCTGGAGAAGTTATGGACAATATGAGTTTAAAGAAGATCATTATTGAAAGTATGAAATTGCAGCTATTAAGCTTGAAGGTTAAAAAGTCAGCTCAAGTAATAAGGATTGCTCAAAGATGGAGTGTGGATATGAAGTACTATAAGGAAAAATATTGAACCAATGAAACAGTGCTTTAAGGTATGTTTGGATTAAGGATTTAAGTGCAGATGGCCTTGTACATTGATCATGGGAACCTTTCTTCATAAGTACATTTTGTATAAGTAGTGGATGTCTGTATGAGTCACTGCTTGTCAAAGTGGGAACGTGTTGTTAAAGGCCTAACCCATGGTCATAAGGTAGGTTTCCTGCTTGGTTTTGGTGGAGTGCCAGCCTGATGAGGCCCAATCCATGATTCTTACCATTTCCAAGGTGTGGGAATGTGTTTGATCAGCGATGTGGGAAATGTGATCAAGGTGGGATGTGTCCTTGGGGTAGTCTATACACATGAATGATGCCAGGAATGGAAATGTAGTTCTGTGTATCAGATCCTCAATGGAACAGGAGTTTTTATTCCTTTTTGATGATGCCCCGGTGTAAGAGTCTCTGTGATCATATATATGGGCTATATGTGATTCAGGTAGGATGTTTACACTAGTGGAAATGTAGTCAAAAAGGAATTTTTCTCCATGGTTGCCTAGGTTTAGTACAGTCTTACAAGTGCTAAACTAGAAGAATGGTGTTTTGTATCAGCATATGTTTTCCCTGTATTCACTTGTTGAATGTTTGTTCTGATGTTTAGGCTTTGTGGGCATGTCCACATTAGCTCCTGAATCATTTTGTATTTTGCTGATTTTAATTAATACAATTCACCATTTCAGGGGAAAAAACAATACTCAATCCTGTGAGCGAGGTATGGAGTTTGTTGAAAATTAATTGTTTGAGTATAATGTCTTTTAAATCAAGTTTATCAAAGATCAAGTTTTGGCGATTTGAGATATCTTTAATCCATATGCAAGTTTATTTTCGTAAGCGACGAATTAAGAAATTTTTAGGAGACAATAGATCAATAAGCTAGAACACGGCCAAGAAACAAATGCCTTAACTACTGACTCAAAACTGCTAGTAAACACTACACATGACTTTAACCGAACCAGGCCATTCACCAATGGGGAAAACATAGTTTTCTGGTAAGATCTGAGCATGTTTAGACTATTAAAGTACATATTGTATATTTAGTGTAATCGGTCCATTGGCCCGAGCCCATAGTCTAGAAGCTTCATTTGTATCCTATATATAGGTTGGCTATTATCAATTATAATCAAGCAATCATTCCAATCAACATCAATTTCTATTATCTTTCATGGTAATTTGAGCCTATTATTAATTTTCCCGTAATTTTCTCCTTCCTTTTCTCTCATAACACGCTCATCACCTCTCCCTCCCATCAAAAAAAAGTTAATGTTCATCGGCGTCACTATTCATCGACGAGTACTGTTCATCTGAGGGTACTGTTCATCCGAGGGTACTGTTCATCGGCGGGTACTGTTCATCTGAGGGTATTGTTCATCCGGAAAAAAAAATGTTCTTATGGCTTCTCATGATCAGCAATGATATATAGATACCGGAGCAACTTCTCACCTTTCATCTCACACCGGTAACCTTCAAACCTCTTTTGTTAATCGTAATTTTCATTCAGTCATTGTTGGAAATGGATCATCTATATTTGTCACCCACTCTGGACATGTACAAATCCCTAATCCATATCGCCCACTCCATCTTAAAAATGTTCTTGTCACACCCAATATAATTAGAAACCTTGTTTATGTACGTAAATTCACCACTGATAATAAATGCTCCATTGATTTTGATCCCTATGGTTTCACTGTACGAGATTATCATACCCGTCAAACCCTTCTTCGTTGTGACAACACGGGTGATCTATACCCCTTACACATTGCCGCCTCAGCCTTTGCCCTACTTACTAATAATCATTCCCTTTGGCATCAACGTCTTGGTTACCCCGGTGACAATGTAATTCAAATCCTGTCGTCACGTGGCCTTGTGTCTTATAATAAACAAAACACTCAACACTTGTGTCGTGCCTGCCAGTTAAGGAAACAAATAAAACTTCCCTTTCAATGGTCTACCTCTATTGTCACATCTCCCTTTGACATTATTCACTCGGACCTTTGGACATCTCCTGTCTCTAGCATGAGTGGATATAAATACTATGTACTTTTCTTAGATCACTATTCACATTTTTTATGGGTCTACCCACTTCACAAAAAATCTGATGTGCAGTCAAAACTTCTACACTTTCATGCCTTTATAAAAACCCAATTCAACCGTGAAATCAAAGCTTTTCAATGTGATCATGGTGGAGAATTTGACAACAACTCCCTCCATGAATTATTTGCAACTAATGGCATTTAATTTTGTTTCTCATGCCCATGTACATCTTAACAAAATGGCAAATCTGAATGCATGATTCGTACTATTAATAACGTAGTACGTTCTCTCATCTTTCAAGCCCGTCTTCCTCCTGAGTATTAGGTCGAAGCACTACTTACTTAATATCCTCCCCTCCACCTCCATCAACAATTACATCCCTTACACAAAATTATTCAACAAACAAACCTCTTACACCCATCTTTGCACGTTTGGATGCCTTTGTTACCCTTACACCGCACAAACTTATAATTCGTACCACACCATCTATCTTTCTCGGGTACCCTTACAATCATCGTGGATATCGGTGCCTTGACCTGAACACCAACAAAATCATCATTTCCCGTCATGTCACATTTGACGAAACTGTTTTTTCCTTTGGCTCCATGACTCCAACTCAACCCCCCTCATACCAATTCTTAAATGATAATCTCGACACCTCCCCCATTGCACGTCTCCTTCTTACCACACCTACTTCTCCTCAACAAACATCACCAAAAAACACACCACAAACAACCCCACAAGAAACATCACAAACAACACCTCTAACTCCGTTACCAACACAATCACCACTAAACACAACGCTACCACCAAACACCTCGCCACCACCACCAACACCACCATCTACCTCGCAACACCCTATGGTCACACGTTCTAAAGTTGGAATTGTGAAAGCTAACCCCAAATACAACTTCTATGTTACCACCTCTTCCCTCATCCCTAAGTCTCCTTTTCATGCCCTACGAGATCTAACTGGAAACAGGCTATGTGTGATGAAAACTTGGGTGCTTGTTCCTCGGCCACCAAATGTCAACATTGTCCGCTCCATGTGGTTATACAAACACAAATATAATGTTGACGGATCCTTAAGTCGGTACAAAGCCCGACTAGTTGCAAATGGTCGTAGTCAACAACAAGGCATCGACCGCGATACGACATTTAGCCTTGTTGTCAAACCTGCTACCATTCAGACTGTTCTTAGCCTTGCAGTTTCTCGACAGTGGCCTGTTCATCAGTTAGATGTGAAA
>BQNB010084154.1:14877-28837 GCA_026074375.1 Tanacetum coccineum
TTTCATACGAAGAAACATGAGGACGTTGCAACCAATGCTTCATGACCTGTCTGCAAAACATATAAGCCGTCGATACCATGTGAATAATATTATGAATTAATTTCTGAATTAATTTCACATATGAGGAGTACACAATATATAGCCATACAATTTACAACAAGGTAATGTGAGAATTAGCAATTTACACAAAGGTACTAAAAGAATGTAAAATTATAATAAAGTTGATGTTGTAATAGAAATCATAATGCTATACATAAAATAGATAGGTATCAAACCTCTTCGACGAGATTGTTTCGATTGCTTATTTTTTTATATTTGTGATTTGTTTCCGACATTTTGGCCACTAATGGGCTCGTCTCGACCCAGACTCAAAACGAGTAAAGTCATCTCACTTAGAGAGGTTAGTGCGGCCAATTCAGTGTTGTTTCTGAATATTGCATTTCAATGAAATAGATCACGAGTTTTAATAAGCCATCTCAAACACCCGCACCCTTTAACTCCTCATACAAACGCGTGTAACATTGGCAACAACCAACAGAAGCAGCGGTTTCAGTAATGTACGAAAGGATCCCAATATATAATCGCTCCTGAACTCTCCACAAACACCTCTTGTGGAACCCTAAGCGCTCCAAGAACACATGTAATCCCAAATCCAACCACAACTGAAGATATCAAAGCGCCCCCATTCCCGTCCAAAAATATAAATCAAAATGGTTGAAATAGATCATAGTCCCTAACAGTTTCCACGGGTCAGTAAATGTCCATCCAAACATGTTAAACCGGTTGATCAGGATACGAAAATACTACAAAAACAACCACGCCATAAAAAAGACATGCAAGGAAGTGCATTTACATCATCTTTTAGTCATATGGCATATTAAATTTGGCGCGTAAACAATTTAGACATTTAATAATCATGCATACAAAGATTCATAATCAAAAGATGACATTAAGCATACATGTAAACATGTAAAATCCGAGTTCTCTCGCGAGTCTTCCCCAAATTAGGGAACCATAAGACCCTCACTAGGTTTTCTGCTAAAGTGCCTAGATCGCCCCATTCACCACATATTGTGATTGAGTGGGTCTTATAGCCGGAATAGGCAATTAATTAAAAGGGATCATTCAAGCTAAATTAACAATCTTAATTTTCCTTTTAACCTATATTAACCTTTAATAGTTTTCAGGATCAATGTCTACTTATTTTATTTATCTTATGGCAAGAATCTAAATATTGTTGTCATATTTTTCTAGTAAAACATAAATAAAATATCAAACGCAGCAGATCATAAACTTTGTTTTAATTATAGGCATGTAAACTAGGCATATATTAAAACAAATCGTGTAACACATAAAGCTAAAACGAGGTGGCTCGTGATGCCACTGTTGGGATTTAAATACCTAGGTAACTAGTTTAGCCACGAGTACGCAGCGGATAGGACCTAGTAATAGCATATGGTTAACACAAATAAAAGGTAAATAGAAACGCGTACCTTTTGTTAATATGATCAAGAAAACGAAACAAGCAACTAAAATAATTGCCTCTACGGTTGCTCACACAATCACGTCAACCGAACACGTTAAGCTATGCTAGGCTTAACTTCACTAACGTACAACCTTTGTATTATTAACCGAATACCAATCGCACCCTTTGAGATAGTAACCGAAAAACCACACAACCGAATTAAGGTTTATAAAACCCTAACCTAACCGAATACAACCTGGACCGAATAAGAGCAAAAAAACCCGAAACCCTTTTAGGTTTTAATCTTCGAACAGGAACTAAACAAACACCTTGTATATGATCCTTGATTGTCGAGCAAGGAGATGAAACAAGAATCGAAACTCTTAAACGTTTTAAGGTTTGAATCGGCTTGGGAATAGAACAACCGAAAACCAAAAGAACCCTTTTGGGTTTGTCGAACTTCGGCTGGAAAAGAACAAAGAAAACCCGAAAACTATTTTAAGGTTTAGAGAATTATGTGTGTCGTGTAGAATGAGCTATGGGGTGAGGAGTATATATAACCCTTTATCCCTAGCCTAATTCAACTAGGATACAAGTCCTAGTCCCGTCACAATTCTCTTTTCTTTTGTTCTCCTTATTCACTAATCGAACAAACACCCCCTCTTAATCCTCCATAGGAAACCGACCACCCTTGGGGTTCGGGTGTTGTTCATTTACGGTCCTTGGTATTTTTAAAGTGAAGTATAAAACGTGTTCTCTGTGTATTAACGTGTGTGCCCCCAATAGGCTCACATATTCGTAATGTATTCGTGTCATTCGACTTCCATATTCCAACATTGCGATTGTCTGAGAGATGTTGCATCTCAAAACTAGAGGTTTACCGGGTTCTTTTTTTGTTTAAATATATATTTGGATGTTGCTCTCGGTTTTACTCGGTTATTATCATGTTGTTTACATATCGTTATCAAGTTCATTGATGTACTAGTAATACTTCTTTTCATGTTACACAAGTATAGAACAAACCATCTCTTTAAAAATCCAACAAGACCGTTACTTAATCTAGGATTCACAAAAGAGTGACTACAGTCAAAGATTCTGCAATTGGACGGCAAGAAAACGCCTAAAAGAACATTTTGTCAAAATAAATGCACAACGCCCAATTGACATATAGAAAACAAAACTAAAGAAAATATGTTGTTAGTTTTACTCACATGAACACATTTCAAGAACAAGACAGGAAAACTTATTCAACCAACCACACTTTTATATTTATATAAATGGCTAATGGTCTAAAAATGCATCGAAGTTTCTCTTTTCATTTTATAGGCATTCAACTTTTAATTATTCTTTTGTGTGCAACGAATATGCTAATCTTTTTATTGTAGCCATGGTTAGTAATAAATTTGACGTGGCACCTTATTAACCCATTTTTCCCGTTTTTCTCTTTAAGCCACTGTTAGATCTTGCCCCTAAATTTTTAACTTTTGACATTTTTCACCCTTTAACCTTTTTAAATGTTAACAACTTACACACTTTTTTATATATCACTACACTTTATTTATTTACATTTCCACCCTTTAATGCTACAAAGTTAATTGATTTTCAACAATGATAGTAACAAAAGAAATTCGAGTGCATGGACATTTCATTGATTATAAATGTTTATGAATGACTATCAATTAGTGCCCGTATGATGTACAAAATGGGATATTTTATTGATGGTTCATTCAGCTTAGTAGTACCAACCTGGTACTAATAAGTTTTGTTCGAATATTACAAACTTATACACAGTTAATGTTTACCAACCTATGCCCTCACATGTAGAAAATGGGCATATTAACAACTGTTTCAACATCAGTCAAGATTCAAGGCAGTGTTTTGACTATTGCCTTGTTTTCCCAACTTCCTTTGAAGGATTCTTGCACTTGGCATCCTCAATGTAGGTTGTTGTGTTTTTTGGTGGATGCACTGTACTGAGTTGGTTCTTGAGTTTGCTCCAGTTGAGTCAGGTCTATCTCAGCTTGATCTCCAGTCTGCTCCACTTGGTCTTCAACTGTGTCTGCTCAGGTTCATGTTGAGTATGTTGTGGTTCAGCTTGAGTCTGCTCTGGTTCATCTTGCAATCCAAACCATTTAGCAAAGCCAGAAGTCCCAACCTTCTTCTTACCTTATCTTTATTGTGTTCCACCAGTTGACACATGTTTCCTTTTTGACCCACCAGCACCTTTACCTATTGACACACTAGCACCACCTCTTGACCCAGCAACACCTCTACCTCTTAACCCACTAGCACCACCAGACCCACCAGCTCCTCTACCTATTGACCCACTAGCACCACCTCTTGACCCACCGGCACCTCCTCTACCTCTAGACCTTATAGCACCTCTTCTAGTCTCACTAGCACCTTCATCCCTCACTGGACCTCTCTGAACAACATCAACATCCTCAAAATTATCCACTGGTTGCTTCTTTCTAGGCCTACCTACCACTCCTTTGGGTTTTGGTGTTTGTTCAACTACAGGTTCCTTCTTGCAACTTGATTTGTTGTGTCCATGTTGTTTGCAGTTTGAACAACTTCTTTGTGAACCTACCTTAGAGACTCTAGTTGAACTACCACCCTCACCTATAGCTCTGAATCTTTTCTTTTTAGGCCTACCAAGCATTTTTCTAGGCTTTGGTGGCAAGATAGTAGAGTACATGCTCTAGAAATTCATACCAGGTTTAACATAGTTGTGGTAAGTCACAAAATAATGTCTGTTTCAAACCAAGCTGGGACATAACTCTCAAGTAACCTATTTATCAACAATATTACCTTTGTGGCATGAACACAATGTAGTCCTGATAACTGCCACATCCTGCAACTACATGTCCTCTTACCTTCATCTACTATGAATCCTTCACTTCCTGATCTCACCTCAAAAAGTTTCCCACCAGCAGGTATTACATGCCAAAACCTGCAATGATTGGTTATTAGTTGTGAATCTAAACAAGTTATATAAAACTAAACATTGAATGGGAAAATACATTTGTTGTTCCTTTAGCCATTCCAATCTCTTTTTGATGTTGGGACATACCCTAGGGTTCTATTTCCTACTAATTTCCCTCATTTTGTTCATCCTTTCAAGCACAATCACTCTAATGGCTTCCAACATAGTTAAGAGTGGCTTATGTCTAACATTAACAATCACACTATTAAAGCACTCACTGAACCCATTCTCTATTGATTCACAACCTCTGTCAACCTCAAAAAAGGCTCTTGACCAACTTTTTGGATTCTTATCCATACGAATTTTATGTGCATTTGGGTTAACACTCTTTATCTTATCCATAATCTTGTTGAAAAGCTGAGGGTATGAGGCTTTAGATGTTGCCCAGAACAATTGCCTAAACTCTAAGCCAGGGTATTGTTTCCTAAAGTTTTCAATATAATATGCCTTGCACATTGCTTGTGCTAAGCATAGAATAATGTTCACCAACACTCTTTTCATACTCTGTCAATGCATACTTCTTAGCATTTGAACAAATAAAACTTGTTGGAAATTTTTATAAATTATATAAATTGCCTTACTTTTATGTTGATCAGACATTTGAGTTAGCCCATTGCCTCTGCTGCAACCCAAGTCTTCTTCCAGCAACTCCAAAAACCAAGTCTAGTTGTCTTTGTTTTTATCATTTACCACTGCTCAAGTCACTAGATAAATGTGGTTATTCCTATCCCTTTCAATTGTTGTAAGTATTTCACCTTGATTAGGACTTTTAAGAAAAGAACCATCTAAAACAATTATTTTCCTACAACCTGCCTTTCATCCATTTGCCAGTCCAGCAAAACACACATAAAACCTATCAAAGTAAGTTTTGCCATCTGGATTCACAGTCACTCCCAACTTTATAGTGGATCCAAGATTGGAATCTAAAATAGCTTTTCCATAAGATCTAAGCATAAAATAATGTTCACCAATGCTCTTTTTCATTTATGTCAATGCATATTCTTGAATTTGTACATTGATTGAGACTGACCTTAAACTTATACTTTTTTCACACACTAAATCAGGCTATTATCACACATTGTATCTGGGTTAGGCCCTAATCTTATTCACCAAAGATTTTTGCAATCCACGTATAGTTTGACCAATGCACCAAGTTGAATTGCTCAACACAATGTATGTTCATCTACTAAGGATATGCATTGAAAAGTTTTTCATCAGTCATCCACCTAGCATAACATCTCCAAGGACATTTAGGCAAGTCATCACTACTAGCACAGGGTACTTGGTCTGCTTTATTTGTTTCCTTTTTCGGATCTGAACCCTAGGTGGTCTTTGTCCACACAGAGAGAAACCATTTACCAAAGCATAGTAGGTTAGCACTCTTTGAACTGGGCAACACTTGTATACTTTTCACCAACCTGCAATATAAGCATATATATGTGTTAGTATACATCATTTGTTCATTTAAAAGAGAAACAAACATTAAAGTTCATATGATTTTACCTTTGGTTTCCTTAGTCTCCAGTGTGTAGTTTCATCATACATTGGATACCTCTCCACATGTTTTTCAACAGAAATGAAAGGATCTTCAGTGATTCCATCTTTATCAGCAGTCTTAAGACTTTTCAACAGCTCATTCATGTAAATATCATGTTCCTCAAAAGTCTCACCTCTAACATTATCCGCAGGCATACTGTTTTCTTCATTTGGCTCATTCATTTCTTCATCTGGTTTATCTTTTGCTTTAGCCTTTGTCTTTCTATTAGCTTTCATCCTATTTATAAGTTCAATTAATTCATCTTCACCAGGACTAAGATAGTCAACTAACTTATCTGACTGATAGTCACTATCATCATCACTCTCATACTCAGTCTCAGAGTCAACTTCAACAGTACATCTCCTAGTTTCAACAACATCTTATGCAACTTCACTAACCTTTTCTTTTCCCTTGTCTTTAGTACTAGTCCTAGCTTCAACATCCTTTGTAGTACTATTCCTAACTTCAACACCTTCTGTAGTACTATTCTTAGCTTCAACACCCTCTGTAGTACTAGTCCTAGCTTCAACACCCTCAGTTTCAACCTCCATCTCAGCCCAATCAACCATTTCATCAACAGAAAAGTCATTGCAATACCTCTTTTTGGGAGGGCCTATTTTCTTAGAAACCAAATCATCCATGTCATATGTAATAACTTAACTTAAATACTCTGAAAGATTCATATATAAGTGATCAAGATAAAGAGTAAGCCTACCAGATGTTTCTTCAACATCAAACATGTAAGAGGTCGACCTATCATTACTAACCCTAACTAAACCCCTTTTTAAGTCTTGGCTTGGTACTGGTATACAACCTTGAAGAGCAGACCAACTTTTCTCCTTTTTAAAAATTCAGCCAACTGTTCATAAGGCATTCTTGAAACAGCAATTTCAAGGATGACACCGTCAACATAAGTTAACGGTAAATGGGCAAAGTAGCCATCATTATAAACATCAAATTGATGCAGGTCGATACCAGAGATCATTCTGATAGATTAAAAAAAATTAGGGTTCTTCAACAAATTAAATTAGGGAAAACTAACCACAATCGATTAAAAAATATAAAAAGAAAGAAATTTTGACATATCTTATTACATAAATTAAGGTTCTTGGAGTATTTGTCTATTATTAAATAACGAGAACTGATAATTGTTTTAATTAGGGTGAAGGATGAATTGGGAAATTTTGATCGTGGTTAAATGTTTAGAAGTGATATGAAACCCTACACCCAAACATGGTACTTTGATTTTTGCCAAAACGGACCCCCCAAAGTGTATAACGGGAAAATTGTAACGGACAACGGGAAAAAATGGGTTAATAAAATGCTACGTCAGATTTATTACTAACCATGACTACAATAGAAAGATTAGCACATTCGTTGCGCACAAAAGAATAATTAAAAGTTGAATGCCTACAAAAAAAGGGGAAAACTTCGATGCATTTTTAGACCATTAGCCCATTAAAAAAATATAAAAAGTAAGAAATTTTGACATACCTTATTACATAAATTAGGGTTCTTGGAGTATGTCTATTATTAAATAACGAGAACTGATGATTATTTTAATTAGGGTTAAGGATGAATTGGGGAAGAAGTTGATTTTGATGATTGTGAATTTTGATCGTGGTTAAGTGTTTAGAAGTGATATGAAGCCGTACACCCAAACCTGGTACTTTGATTTTTGCCAAAACGGACCCCAAAGTGTATAACGGGAAAATTGTAATGGAAAACGGGAAAAAATGGGTTAATAAAATGCCACGTCAGATTTATTACTAACCATGGCTACAATAGAAAGATTAGCATATTCGCTGCACACAAAAGAATAATTAAAAGTTGAATGCTTACAAAAAGAAAACGGGGAAACTTCGATGCATTTTTAGACCATTAGCCTTTATATAAACTTATATAAACTGCATCTTTTTACCTCATAATAGATAGAAGGGTTTTCTTTACCCTGTTAGCTGTTAGCTGATAAAAAGTGTAAATCATTATCCAAAGTTTTATCTGTAAACATTGTAATAGTGAAAGGTTTAGACGATGTATCGTGTATAGTCACGAGACACTCGTATGACTTTATAAGTCACGAGACCCTATTGTAATAATGTGGGACCCATTAAAAATTAAGATAAGAAGGTGCAATCTTGACCATTCATCTCATTTTTGGGAATCACATCATAAAGTGACATGTGTCACCTTTTGATTAAAAAATCACATTTATTTTCAAATTGAAATATCTTTTTATCTATTTAATTTTATTTTGATATAATTTCATCATATTTTTTAAAATTTTATGCTCTTTAATTCAACATCCATTTTGATATATTTTTATAATTTTTTTTACATTTTAATGGGTTTATTTTATGTTGATTTATATTTTTTTACAACTTTAATCTTAATTAAATATAAACTTGTTACGTTAAAACTATATACTTTCGGAGAGAGTGTTGTCTTTTTACATTCGAGAATGATGATGTTAATATGGTGTTGCGAGAAAGTTACGGGAAACCCCAACGAACACATAAATTTGTGAAACGAAATTACTAAGCGGGTAGGAAATTACGTAAAAAGTTGAGTTAATAAATTTTTTATTGCCGCCGCTATGCGCGGGTAACCAACTAGTTGTAATAAGGGGTATATATACCACAAGAGCTCACAAGTTAAGATTTTGGATCACATGTGACACGCTAATTGTTTATAAAAATCTAACTTATTTGCGCATAAATTGTTCCGGGTCGAATCAACCCAGTCTGTTCAGACCCATACAAAAACTTACCTGTTTTAAATTGTTACCCAACCACCTGCCTGACTCATTTTCACCTCTAAGATTCATATCAGGTCGGTATGTTTTTATGGACCGCCAGATAGAGGTTACACGCAGATAGCTTTTCACCATAATCAATTATAGGGGAGGTATTATAGGATATTTAGGCTGGCAATTCTAATAAAGAAGCCTATTACGTTCATTTATCCAACGGCTTCAACCAGAAATTATAAATCAGGAAAACCAGAAATTATCAATCAGAAATTATGCGAGTGCACTACAAGAAAAAAGGTCTTTAGTGACAAGAATTGAGTGACGACTTTTATTTTTGGTCACTAATAAGTGACGGTATAATTTATGGTCACTATTTCTCGTCACTGATGAAAAGTCGGTGACGAAACTTAAAAGTGGTCACACTGTCTCACTAAATTACATTTTAGGGTAATTTTGATATAGAGTTAGTGACGAGAATTTGGTCTCTATTTCCACACATTGCTAATTTTTATAAAACGATTTAAAAAATAAAGGCATTTACTTATATACTTATTAAAACGTGCATATTCGTATTTATATCCGAAAATTGTAAACACTATCACACGTTAACTTGTATTATAAAAAATATAAAAAATAAAAAATTGTTTAATGCAATTCTCCTCTAAACATATTAATATTATTTTCGAACATAAACATCAACACAATATTATTTTTCAATAATATGTACAGAATATAAAAAAGTTTAAGTAATAAACTGTAAGAAAAATTGACTTGTAACAAAATAACAAGAAAAAAATAGCGAATCTTTTTTACTTAGAAAAATTACTGTACTTATCCACCTCAACCGAATTATTCCCACTTTTCAACGTCCATCATAATACTCGTATCCTTATCCACCCCACTCTTCAACCCACCATCAGACCCACCATCAGCTCTCATCACACAGTTTCATTTAAATTTAGTTTGACGAATTTTACGGATCGCACGGTTTTATTTGAGTTCATCAAGTTCTCATCGCACTGTTGTAAGTTTAGGTCTTAATTTAACTATTAATCCAAAATCATGTCGTAATTGCTCAAATTAGGGTTTCAAACCGTATGATTTTGGGGCTTTTTATGTTTTATGGTTTCATTTGCTAGTTTATTAGTAATTATGAATTTAATTTGATATTTGTTGGTTATTGAAGGAATTAGGGTTTCAAACAGTCAAACTTAGGGGTTACTGAGGTTTTGAAAAACATAAAATTTGGGAATTAAATAGCAGATTAAGGTAAGGAGTTAGGATCGATGGAGAGAAGTGGTGGAGTGATTAGTTTAAAAGAACAGTTAGCGAGAATGACGTTGTGAAACGTGAGATTGAAAGGATAGACATATATCGAACTTACGGATGATTATAAAAAGGTGATATTCTTTTGTCTGTTGTGTTTGTTGCCGTGTTATAGTGATTCGATTTTGCCTAATCATTTGAGGTAATGAAGGATAGACATATATCGAACTTACGGATGATTACGGATGATTTTGCAAGTTGATTTAGTTATAATGGCTCACTTGCGGATTACTGGAATTAATTAAGTATGTGAATGCTTGTTGCGTGCTGACATCAGTGTTTCCACAAAATCCTTACCCTGATGTTTGCTTATGATAACATAACTGTTGATGGTAGCTTATGATAACGTAAATGTTGATGTTAGCTTATGTTAGCCTAAGCCTATTTAGAAATCTCTTTCCCGTTGCTTATGAGTTGCTTTAATGTAGGTTAACCTAGGCGGATGGTTTAGTGTAACATATTTTTGGTAATTTTAATATTTACGGAGTATAATGGATCCTGCGGTATCAACCCTTGTCTCTGGCTCTGACCTGCAGAGAATAATAATGTAATTCCAGATGATTTACGTTGTACGAGATCAGACGGTAAACAATTATTCACCTGAAACACCTTCCTTAGAGTTAAACGAACGAAAGGAATGGCGTGGGCGATCAACTAGAACTGCTGCCCTATCTTCTCTAGTTGACAGTGGAGATGATGATGTGCAAGATGAGGACGGGGAAGAAGAAATGGAGGTGAGTTTTACTAAATAATTATACTAGACCACATGTTTCTACTCTAAACTATCATTTATAGTCTAAAATATAACATATTCCCATTGTATGTCTAGTGAATATATCTGACATTGCCCGCCTGCTGTTTAGCAGTGCTGTTACATTTTCTTAACGAATTGATAAATCGTTCATTACCATAAATGCACTTTTTGCTAGCTTCACTAAATACGTTCTTATTACCATGAATGGTTTATATATATGTTTCAAAAGGCAAAGAAATGGTGTATAGTATTTGGGATGCAGTCATTCTTTTGCAGTCAGCCAGTCAGTTCGTAGTTAACTTTGCGGTGTCTAGTCGTTTCCATTAAAGATCATATTTTCCTTTGTGGCTACGCCAGTCAGGACATCAATGGCCTGCCCACACGTTAGCGGTATAGCTACATATATGGCATAAAGTTATGTACTTATATACACAAATTTGGTAAGATAATTTATATATGGTAACTATAAATTGACTGCAGCTTCTCCTATGAGTAATTACTCACCTCATTATATATGTCAGAGAAATGCCCTGTTGAAGGTTGTTTTAGGTGACATAGTCATAGGCCTGTAATGTTATGGATAATATAACAGTAAAGAGGTTCAAGACTTAGCATAAAGCTGCTAATGAATAGCTTGGCACAATGTAGAAGAAGCTAGAAGGGGTATTTGTTAGAAGACACATATAGATTTTGCGTTTAGGATTGAGCCGAGCCACTTATGATAGATCATTCTTTGCAAAATTGAGAAGAAAAATTGTGAAAACAACTTGAGCACTATTACGAGCGATCAACTTTCCAAAATTTTCATATCTTGTTGCTCCATGTACTCTATTGAAGATCTCGCTTAATTAATTTTTGATCTTCATCAGGGGGATATGTGAAACATTGCAGAATTTCATTTATTAGAATATTTTGGTAAATCTAGAAGAAATGATAATATCTAATTCTGAGATTTTATGTGATGAACAGATCAAACTAAGGCTAAGTTTCTGTCAAGCAGGTGGCCGAAGCTTGGAATTGGCACTGTGGCTCCGGAGTTTGCAAAGTAATGCTGAACTACATACAGGTATCTCAACTATTATAACAGTTAGAGTTATAATATTAGAGGATTTATCAGAATCTAAATATTCGATGCCAAAGTTATTATTAAATCTCTATAATCACAATCATACACTACTTTACAGATATCAGGGCATGACGGTGGAACACGAGCCAGTCCTATAAGCTCTATTAAGCATGTGGGTGGTCCTTGGGAACTTGGACTCACCGAAATGAACGAGGTATATTTTGTTTTATTTTCCATATTTTGAATCGTTCATTGTTTGTTGTTACATCAATTACTTAAAAAACATTTTTTACAGACTCTAATTACAAATGGTCTTATGGTTGTGGTCCTCAACGTTCATCCCCTACTTTTAATCAGGTAATGTTTGTATCTTTGTTTAAGTCTTACTGTTAATGACTTTCTGTGGAGTCAGAAATAATCTCACTTTTTTTTCATGTAAGAGAAGAACCATCGTTATCAGCTCAGCTGACACCATATCAATACCAAAGGAACAACCATCGTCGTTCTTCAAGTCTACCGCTTCTACGAAAGCTCTAGCCTCAACTGATAATCCACCTACATTTTTGTTTAATTTACGACCATGCATTTAGGTTTTGTGAATTAAGTCCGCATGTTAGATTTCTGTTGCTACAGATTATTAGATTTTAGTTCATTTGTGTATTGAAAATTGGCATCAATTTTTTTTTGTTATATTGCTCATTTTAGTGACCACCATTTTCGTCACCTAATGCAGTAAATAGTGACCACATATTCGTCTCTAATGGTTTTAGGTGGTTGGTATTTTACCCACGAGTGACCACTTATTTCGTCAGTATTTGACATTCACAGTGACGACCATTTTGGTCCCTAAAATGAAGAAATAGTGACAAATTATTCGTCACTCACGGCTTTGTATTGCCTTTATAATTCCAAAGGGGTGGACCAGATATTGTCAAATATGAAGCTTGATAGCTAATCATATGATGGTTGATCCATCTCGGTTGATCATCTGAAACTTCTGTGTTCTTTCTTAACTTTCGTAAATTGTTGTTGCACCTTCAATAGCTTCAACCAGAAATTATAAATCAGAAAAACCAGAAATTATCAATCAAAAATTATGCGAGTGTAAACATATATAAACGATATTTAATTGCAAATTTACTTATGCAGCGGGTTCTGTTAACAATCCTAGGTCCTAACATTGTGAGCGCTTCGCCAAGTAGATTCAGCTGCATCACAGAGTGCAACCTATGCCTGGCATGTTGAGCTAGCATCATTGTGCAAACCCTTGCTTGTTGTCAACATTGGAGGACCTATTCGTGAGTATATCTTTCTATTTGTTATATTATTTGACACATGTTTTCTTTCTATGTGGCCAATTTGGTAGGGTTTGCTCAACTCGTTTTCTCTTTAGCCAAATTTTTATTTATCTATTTGGTCCGTTTTAGATAAATCATAACTCATATCAACCCATTCATAACATGGATTTGTATTATCTCGTGCCGAAATTCAAGATCTTTCTAAATGGAAAATGATGTTATTCGTCATTATGCATCACTTCATCACTAGAGAGGAATCCACAAATAACATGAACACATTGATGATTAAACATTCAGACCCTTATGTGAGCCGGTTTATGGATTTGCAGCAGAAGACCCGGAATGCATACACGATGTTCTTTTCGTGGAAGTCAAATATGGTCACTGTTGTGTGCTTGTTGGAAAATTGGAATCTGTTGATTATGGTCTATTTGTATAATGTCTTTGGATATGGAGATCATAGGACATTTTTATTGGAATTTTCATATTTAACAGATAAGAACACTTCCATGTATGGTGTATTCTTTCTCAATGGAAATGAAACACTTTGTTTCTGATAAATCCTTTATATAGTTTTTAGTTGTTTTTTATTCTTATTAACTGTTATCTTATATAGTAGTAATCATATTATCTACTGTATTTTTTTTTCTATTGCCTTGTTACAAATCGGATTTCTCTTCTTGATTGGTTTTCGGTCTTTAGACGAGCTCCGAGGGGTGGTGCCAAATTGTCTCAATTTGAAGCTCTTCAAGCTGTTATTGGGGATGTTGTTCTCA
>BQNB010084155.1:0-28836 GCA_026074375.1 Tanacetum coccineum
GGATAAATTGCGTACACTCGGAACTTAATTGACTTTGGTGTAGCAATTCATATCTGCACTTTCCTAGAGGGAGAAAAGTGTATTTCTGGGTCTTAATTGATTTTGGTGCTACGGTTTCGACTTCGGTAAAGGGATAAAGTGTGTACTTCAGGACTGGAATGCTTCCTAAGTGAGTCGATGTTGATATCATTCCTTCCCTATAGATTTTCCGACATGAGAAAGGTCTTTGAGTCGAGCTAGAGGAGGTTGTATAACTCAAGATGAGTGTACTAATTCTTATCAATCTCAGGGATGTCTGTTTGGGAGGGAGTTAAGAATAAGAGCCTACTAGTTGGGAGAGAGTAAAAACTCAACTAGATACTGCACAAGAAGTTGAGAGCATAATTCACATCAAAGCCGAAGTATTCGGATGAGAGAATTTCACGGATGACAAATGAGAAGTAGATTCAGAAGACTTCGTCATGACCAGAAGTGTTAGAAAATGAAGCTTTTTCAAGGCATGCAGCTAATTCAGAAACTTCAAGTTGACCAGAAGCGTATGAAGAAAGCTTTTGAAGACGTGTCAGGAAGTTATGAGTAGAAATCCAATCAAGACCGGGTTCGGTAGAGAAAACTTCTATGTCATCCTCAGCAGTACGTTCGTCTACAAGCTGAAGAAATAAAGCTGGAGTATTCAAGTAGATCGTCGAAGATATTCTCAAGGAATACTGGACTTCATTCTTATCAATTTTCTTTATTTTTGCTTGTAGGGAACATTGTAACCAATTCACGTGTGACGCCATATTGGAGGGAGATTGTTAGCCTCGCTTTTAGTGAAGTTGGCGTCTTACACTTGAATTGGACTAGTCTTGGACACTGCTTAACACGTAGGGGTCATTTATGTTAACTAAGAATAGTTTGTTTTTAGTATAAATACCCCTCATGGCTCTCCATGAGGGGTGTGGATGTTCATTGTAATTTTCTCTTTTCTCTTCTAATCTAACCTTATCTTCTTTGTATTTATCTCACCCTCTCTCTACTTTCTCTCACTAGAAACTAACAATGATATATCTTGTGTTCTTTAATCAATCAAGACCCCCCGATAAGGTGTTTTGATTCACGTAACAAAACCTATGATCTTACCAACTTTATGTTGACGTTTTAGCATGTATTTCTTAGGTCCATAACTTGCATACTTGGCTAGCATGTTGGAGTCTCGTGTTAGAGTCACCCGGTTAGGGTTGCGTCGCATTGAAGAATTTATGCATGAACTTAAATCATTTGATTGTGTTTCAAACTATTCTTTATTTTATTTATGCATGAACTTAATTCATTTGATTGTGTTTCAAACTATTTTTTATTTTTGTCTTGAAACTATGTAACATGCTTTGTTAAAACATTTATTATTTTAAATGATGTACTTTTAAAACGACTCATATAGAGGTCCTTCTTTATATCTTGTGGTCTTTGTGCTTTGAAGTCACACCTTCAGTTACCTTTCCGTTGCGACATTTTAGGGGCGTGACAAGAATAAATGGGTTGCAAAGTGTTCACATAGGGTATGTTATGTTGCGTTGTGGGCAATATGGCATTGAAGAAATCAGATTTTGCATGCTTCCCCTCACGGTGTAGTTAGTGCGAGACAAAAAGATTTTCCCATCTATACAACAACTTTCTCTTCTTTGTATATCCATCCAATAGATGCTCCCATACCAACCGTCAGTGGTGTGGATGGGTATCGAATCCTCGTGGAGCTGAAGGTGTTTGATAACTTCATTTTAGGTTTTTGCTTGCTTCGGTCTTGGTTTGTTGATAATGTAGTTTTTGGCTCTTCATTTTGGTTTTCTTTTTAGTTCTTTTGTTTTTGTTTGGTGCTCCGTTTTGAAAGCCTTGATGATTAGTTGTTCTTTGATGCCTTTTCGTTTTTTTATATATATCTTTGCTTTTCAAAAAAATAAATTAAAATACACGAGTTACGCGTTAAATAATGATTTAAAATGAGCCAATTCTACAATAATAAACTATAACAACTACAAATAATTTTAATATGTTTATAATAGTCGGAAATAGTAACTACTCAAATTTACACACAATAAAATTATACAATACATTAATTTTTTTCGCCATCTTACGCTAACTAAGCTAAAATTCTAATAATATATTTTTTTAATAAAAGGCGGACCGTTTTGATATATACGCTTTTTGCCTCAAAAGATTTGTCCTCAAATATGAAGTGTTTAATTTGTTAGATGTACAATTAATGTATTTTTCTAGATATATAATTACATTCGAAAATACAAAACATGTGTTTTTTTAATTACTATGGTGTGTGTTTTTGAAAAATTGCCAAATTAGAATTGATCAATCTTACCAACGGGCATTTGGTCCAATGGTATGGAGGTTTTACCCTCCTAGGCAAGGTCTCATGTTCGAGTCTTGTCTAGGGCGATAGGGGTTTCCTCTCGCGTGTGTAAAAGAAAGAGTGCCATTGCCTTCTGGGCTGGACTCAACCTGGTTGTGTGGGCTCGCTACGCCTTCTGAGCCATGTAGCCATAAATTGTCGTTCCAAAAAAAAAATTTGATCAATCTTATTAGCATTTAAAGGTAATTTAAGCAAATACATTAATTTAAGTGGATTATGAGGTACTTAAAAGTAATTCAAGCAAAGTATATTAATTTAAGTTTTAAGATTCAAAATAAAATACAAACTCTTTATAGATAGAAGAGATTTGTTAAAATTAAACATTTTTTTCTGGAATAAAAAAATATAATAAGGCGAGAAAAATTTGAACGGAAAAACCACAAACTCAATGTGAGCAGGCTATATGATTTTGCTATCTTTCGTTTTATCGTAAAAGAGCAGACAAGGATTCTTTTTTCCGCTTTCGTCCAAAGTGCGTATAATCTTTAAAACTTTATATCAACAAAAGGTAACAAAAAAAATTACTCCGTAGTTCTAAATTTATAATATCTCCTCTTTTTCTTTGACTGAACAAATAAATGCTAACGTGAGGCAGTGTGCGGTAGGTGAGTGTGTCTTCACGCGCTAGATATTTGTTGTGGGGATCACAAACGGATCTCGGGTCACTCTACTCCAAAAAATAAAATACGCAGTGGCATCATGCCCGGATCTAATATTCGGGTCCCACTTTAGGGTTGGTGAAGCTATTCATTAGTTCTATATTTATTCAAAGTTACATTTTTTGTTTAAACCTACTACAACACCCCTTGAAGCTCTACTATTATGTCAATACACATTTCACAAGTCATACGACGTCTTTTTTGACTTCATGCTACAGGAAAATGAATAGTGCTACAGTAAAATGAACATGCTACAGTGCGCTACAGTACCGCCCACTAGGCTCGGTTACTTATAATCCTTCTCCTCTTCTTTGGAAAAAAAAATAAAATAATAATTTACGGGACATACTCTCATTTTTAACTATTTACGACTTTCTATTAGTCTGGGCCAAAAAAAAAAAAATGCGCGATTGTCATTTAATATAAGAACAAAAACATACTATTAAACATGAGACCGAAAAAATAAACCAAAAAAAAAAAATTAATGCCCCACGACAACACGCGAAAAATTAACGCCCGCAGCAACGCGCGGTTAATCTTGCTTGTTTTAAGCACAATGGAACCAAGTTTTTTAGTTTAGTGGTATGTGCGTTCTCTATCAACTTAAAAGGTGTGTGTTGAAACCTCGCTGAAGATATATGTAAGATATATATTACGAGATTGATGGTATATATTCGTCTCATAATTATTATCAATTGACAAAAAACACACAAATTATTACTAGTAAAGAAAATACCATGATAACAAAAGAAAATTTCTTACTTTTTGCACAATGATAATTTTGCATAAATCGTCCCTAAATTTTGGCCAAATTGCATGTTTCGTCCTAAACGTAACAAAAGTGCAATGATCGTCCATGTGGGGAAACCTTTGATGGTTTCTCAAAAGGTTTCCCCACAGGGACGATCCTTGCACTTTCGTAACGTTTGAGACGAAACATGCAATTTGACCAAACTTTAAGGACGATTTATGCAATTTACTCTAAAAAGTTATCTAATAAACTTAGGGTGCGTTTGGTTTACTTTTTGGAATCACAATCGAAATTGGTATGATTATAAAAATAATGGAATAGGTATAAGATTTTTTATTTTTGTTGTTTGGTTTTAATATAAAGTTTGGGTATCAATCACAATAAAAAAATAATATATATTACATAGTGCTAGATTTTGTATTTTATAAGTGAAAATAAAGTGGGACCCATTGGAATGGCTAACAAAGGTATCTCTTTCCCTTTCTATGAATCTATAGGTATCAATGCATGTTTTAATATATTTAGGGCATGTTTGGTGTATGGGTATAAGGGGGTATCGAATCATAAAAAATTCAAATCAACTGTTTGGCACAAATTTCTTTTCCTGACACCAGGTGTGCAATGATAGATTTGATACCATATCACATTAGTGACTTTAGATGAAAGCAACCAATAGAGTTTTAGCTTTTTATTTTATCATTTTTCTCAACCACAAATTTATTTATTTTTTATTTTATTCATTATTTTACTACTTCTAAATATCTTAATTTACATATAAAAAAATATATAATACATATAACTTTTTATTTTCTCTCTTTTATTTTTCTTTCAAACCATTCCCAAATCTAAATCTGATTACAACCCCTCTACAAACCAAACGCACCCATATTAACCAAAGACTTGCTATGACTATCATTGTGATTCCATGATTTCTATAATCGTGTACCAAACACACCCTAATCAAATTTTTTATTTATTTTTGGAAGTGAATAATTCAAGGTGTGAGATTGTAAATTTCAAGGAACAGACTCATTATTACTCAATGTAATTGTTTGGTACGACATGTCGAAATTAAAACAGTAAATAATTGTAAAAAAATGATTTCTAAGATAGGTGGGTTTCGCTTCTAATTTCCACTGACATGAGCCACATCTTATATCTCACATATTTTAGTTAAGTACTTAAGACGAAGTTGTGTTTGTTTAAACACTACTCCGTAATATTTTTCCTTGCTATTAATATATAATATTTTTTCTCTCTTTCACATTAAATTTATATCCAAACTAAATTTCAATTTAAATCCTAAACCAATATAAAAATCAAACACACCTTTAGTTTAAATGATAAAGATCTTTCTAAATTGACTTCAACATGACTCATCATGTTACCGATGAAAATGAAGATAAATAAAATAGTGAGTTGTTCTCTATAAAAGTGGACTATCTTTCTATTTATCTTCATCTTCATTGATCAACATGATAAGTCATGTTGGAGTGAAAGATCTTTATCATAGTTTAAAACAACAAAAAAAGTAAATATGAATAATAACTATGGGTCATGCGACGGAAGAAATATAATTTTGTTTTCTTGATGAGATGGGTGGAAGTTGCTTTGGCCCTTCAAATTTGTGGCTTGGTGGTGGCCCTCTTCAGTTTTGCTAGATTTTGACTTCTCCTTGTGACTTTGTATTGCTTTTTCTAATGGTTGCCTACTTCAAAACAACCTTTCCCTATGACTGTATTATTTAATTTGTATTTTGATTCTAAATGAAAATTAATTCATAATTTACTGAATTATATATTGAAGTACTCCGTATTAGAATAACCATCTCGCAACTTTTAAACGTTGTGAATTATACTGTAGTTTCTTTAAGATACACACATACTACTTGTAAAATTGCTCTAATAACACCAAGGGACTTTTAAAATTTGTTTACTCGTATATAATAAGGATTAATGAATAAGGGTGATTCAGTCATCGCAGTGGATGCGTGTAAGTTTGAAGAGAAAGAGATGAAAGAATATTACTAAAAATATTTAAAGCTTTGAATTAATGAATGAACATGGACTGAAAATTGACTAAAGACATGCTCCATATTTGCAAAACGACAAAGCATGACTAGAACGTGAAATATTGACGGCTGTTACAAATTTACAATTAGGAACAGTTTTGTTATCAACAAATACTCCGTACTTAGTTTCTCTCAAATGAGTATTGCCATGACCGTAAGAGACTAGTCTGCTGGATTCCGGAAAGTGTTGCTAACGGGTTGTCTACCGTAACAAGTGATTAAAGTGGTGAAGATCAACCGGAACACAGTTTAAGGTTTTATGTGATATCATAACGATATTGAAGTGTTAGGTATAGCATATCACAATTAACAATGTTTTTTTTTGGTGCAGATCACAATTAACAATGTAGACACACTGAAGGCTTGCTTGATTAGTTCAGTATCCTTGGAAAAATTCAGTGCTAGTTTCATTATGAACTTGGCCGTTCATAAACTGACTAACTTAAATAGAGAATTCGACATCAAAGATTTATACTTTACGGGCGTACACAACATTCAGTTAAACATAGAGATTCCATTTTTCTGATATGAAAGTATTTTTATTTTATGAATGTGTTATCAATTGCATCGTATTTATGGCATGTCTGTTAAAATCATGTAGCATGACTTTTAATTACTCATTAAAAGGCCTCCCAAAAAAACGTATGCATCGAAGATGAAAGAATGAGCCAGGATATATTTTAGACTAAGTCGAAGATCAGAAGAAGAAAACATGAATTTGAAGGACTTGGTATCAGTGTAAATGCTAAGCAAACACAAGTCATCCGAAGACACATGAATGATCGCATTGCAAAAATGGTTATATTTACTCTTTGAGTCTTATGCATAACCGATGTGGGATATCATCAAAACACAAACTTTGATTAACCACAACCACAAGCTCCAACATGAAAAAATGACACACAAGCTGGATCTTTCTATAAACTAAAGCGTGAAGCATGACCGTTGATATAACACAAGAGATTTAAAGAATGTAGACAAACGATTGTGTGAAACATAAACTCGTAGCCACAAAATACTTGATATAGTGGGATCAACCGTGGTGTTACTGTAACTAGTTCTCTGAAACCGGGTGTGTTATATCTTAAAAAGTAAGTATAATTTCCTTTTTTCTTACATTACAACGTGTCAAGATTTCCTGAAAAGTAACAACTCCAAAACCTGCTATACCTTTCCACCATACTAGCAGTATAGTGTTTTTAATGTATGATTGTATATCTACCTCATTGAATTCCATGTTGGAATTAGACCTCCCAAATGAAAATATGAAATAAAATTGATGGATACGGCCAAAAGGTATGTGAAAAACATTACAGTACATGATATAAAAACAATTCATTCCGAACAAGAAAAAATGACTCATTCATGATTTCATTCAACCATTCCTCTCTCAGAATACGAGCTCGGTTCATGGTGTTTGTAGACGAAGCCCAAAACTATTAAAGGATAGATATGGCCTAAGCCCGTTCGTGGGTTTAAGGTCCTCTAGGTTTCATCCATGTAATCTTGTATATATTTTTAGACAATTAATAAACTATTGACCACAATATATAAAAGATTACATGAATGAAACCTTAGCCGCTTAGCGAATCTTAAACCCACAAACGGGCTTGGGCCATATTTATCATTTAATAAAAACAATCTCTCTTAGCACATCTATTCATCTAATGTTACATCAGACAAAAGGTTGTTTACATACCGCACAGGAACACTACTCTGGTGCCGTCCCGCAAAATCCTATTCTGCGAGGCAGCATGAATGCATGGGAATAGGGGATGGTTTCATGCAAACGTTAACAAAATTAGCAACAACGATATATACACTTGTAAAGTTCTAGCAAACTAAGAAAACAGTTTTTATGCTTAAAGGGTGTATAGGATTGCTTATTTTTTTCTGCTTATCTGCAACAGTTTGGAATTTGGAGTGTTCGGAAATTTAAACCGTCTTTGTTTATCTGCTTATTTTAGTTTTTAGTTTTAATAAGCGGTTACAACCTGTGGCGTCTTCTATCTACTTCTTAAGAAACTAAGGTTTTGTTTGTTTTTTAGAGGTTTTACCTCTTCATCTACAAACCATGAAGAGGTACATCTAAAGTCTTCATCTGCATGAAAAAGACCGTTTGTTTTTGTTCTAATTAAGTACTTCTTTCATTTTTGTTTCTTTATCTTTTTACTAGTGTTTTTTACGTTTTCGTCTGTTTTTTTACGTTTTCGTGAGTTATTTTACGTTTTCGTCAGTTTTATACGTTTTTGTCAGTATTATTACGTTTTCGTCTGTTTTTTACGTTTTCGTCAGTTATTTTACGTTTTTGTCAGTTTTATTTTACGTTTTCTTTAGTTTTTTTACGTTTACGTCAGTTTTTTTACGATTGCGTCAGTTTTTTTACGTTTGCGTCAGTTTTTTACGTTTTCGTCTGTTTTTTTACCTTTTCGTCAGTTATTTTACGTTTTCATCTATTTTTTTACGTTCTCGTTATTTTTTACATTTTCGTCAGTTTTTATACGTTTTCGTCAGTTTTTTACGTTTTCGTCAGTATTTTTACGTTTTCGTCAGCTTTTTACGTTTTCGTCAGTTATTTTACGTTTTTGTCAGTTTTTTTTACGTTTTCTTTAGTTTTTATGTTTGCGTCAGTTTTTTTACGTTTGCATCAGTTTTTTTGCGTTTGCGTCGGTTTTTTACGTTTTCGTCTGTTTTTTTATGTTTTCGTCAGTTTTTTACGTTTGCGTCAGTTTTTTACGTTTCCGTCAGTTTTTTATGTTTTGGTATTTTTTACGTTGCCGTCTGTTTTTTTACGTTTTCGTCAGTTATTTTACGTTTTTGTTAGTTTTTTTAGGTTTCCGTCAGTTTTTTTGCGTTTTTGTTAGTTTTTTTTACGTTTTTGTCAGTTTTTTATGTTTTCGTCAGTTATTTTACGTTTTTGTCCTTTTTTACGTTTTCGTATGTTTTTTACGTTGTCGTACTTTTACGGACGAAAACTTGAAAAAACGGAGGAAAACGTAAAAAAACGTGCGAAAACGTAAAAAAAATGGAGGAAAATGTAAAAAGACAGACGCAAACGTAAAAAGACGGAAGCAAACGTAAAAAAAAGTGCGAAAACGTAGAAAAAACGTACTAAAACATCAAAAAACCGACGAAGACGTAAAAACGAGCAAAAAGGTTAAAAAACAGACGAAAAAATAAAATAACAGACGAAAACGTAAAAAACCAGACAGAAACGTAAAATAACTGACAAAGACGTAAAAATACAGACGAAACGTAAAAAAGTAGACGAGAATGTAAAAAAACAGACGAAACGTAAAAAAATGGACGAAATGTAAAAAACAGACGAAAACGTAAAAAAACAGACGAAAACGTAAAAAAACAGACGAAAACGTAAAAAAACAGACGAAAACGTAAAATAACAGACGAAAACGTAAAAAAACAGACGAAAACGTAAAAAACTAACGAAAACGTAAAAAACAGACGAAAACGTAAAATAACTGACGAAAACGTAAAAAAATGACGAAAACGTAAAAAAACTGACGAAAACGTAAAAATACTGACGAAAACGTAAAATAACTGACGAAAACATAAAAACAGACGAAAACGTAAAAAAACTGACGAAAACGTAAAAAAACTGACAAAAACGTAAAATAACTGATGAAATCGTAAAAAAATATTATATACCGTAAAAAAACATAGAAATCGTAGAAAACGGATTAAAATGGATGAAAACGTAAAAAAACGTACAAAAAATAATAAAGACGGTTGAAAACGTATAATCCCAGAAAAAGTATGAATTATTTAATTATTGTAGAAAGAAGTGAGAAGAAGAGGTAAGAAGTGAAATATTTTGTCTGAATTTTTGAAGAGATTAGAAGTGATTTTTACCACTTATCTCTGCAAAAAAACAAACAAAAAACGTCTGAGAGACCGCAGACATCTTTTATCTAGTAAAGGAAAACGTAAAGTGGGGATTTTCGTATTTAAAAAAAAATATTGTTTCCTTAATAAGAAAGATTCTTTTGATTATATTTTATTTTTTATAAAAATATTCAATAAAAAACCTTAAATATTTCTTTATTTGATCAAAATTTACAAAAATTCGTTTGTATACGTTTTTGTTAAAAATTTGTGTACAAAAATATATGTGTCACAAGTATAATAAAAAAAAAGCTTTAGAGAGGGCGGAGTTAATCCAAAAAACCTTAAGGGTCAAAACAAAAATTGCATCAAAGAAAACCATCCCTTTGAAGCAAAACTTCCAAAGCCCTTAATCGCTTACAGGCTCCCACCCACCTACGACCCCCGAATCAATCAAAAAATCCCTAATTTTTTCTCTGTTCGTTTCTTCAAATTGATTCGAGGTATTATCCTTTATTCCGTTTTATGGTTATATAAGTGTTATTAATCCGATTTGCTATCTTTTTTAATTGAATTATCATTAATTCTATTTGCTTATTGTTAGTTCTGTTTCAGTTAATTGATAAATCTGAATTCGATCTGTATATTTGTTTTTTTGTTTTGCTGTTAATTTGATCGTTGTAGCTAAAGCTCATTCGAATTGGAGGGTTGTCTTTATACATTTGTTAATACATTTATAAACACAATAAATGTATAACCTACGATAGGGCAGCATGGATATTGTTATCATATTAGTTGGGAGTTTGTGTGCCTCTTAAGTAACACAATTTTCAGGGAAAGTTGGTGAATCTTTCGAAAATTAACCTATTGTCTTGGTCATTATAGTTTGGTTCTATATTTCTAAAAAAATTTGTCTTTCTGTGATGTTTAGTTGATTAAGCTGTTAAATTTGTTTCATTTGATGTTCATTTATGTTAAAATTTTCATTTTTATGCATTGCACTTGCTTTTCATCCGATGATTATGGATTAATCCTCTTTCGTTCTTTGTGCAACTATGATTCAGGTCTTCGAATTATCTATTTGCGTGTGTGTGTACATTATTTAGCATGTCTTAGCAAGAACACCGTTTACAATGCTACCTAAAGCATAAATAATATATGCCAACGTTGAAATTTGTGCAAGTAATACTATTTTATTCGAATGCTAAACGGTTTCTTAATAAAAATCATATAGCTGTTTAGTTATTTATTTAATAAAGTTTATGTGGAATTGAGTCTAGCGCTGCACATATTTCATGTTTTCATGGTGAGATTTCTTAGAGCTTGCGAAGGAAAGCTAAAAATTACTGTCCAAACAAAATATCATTGATCCAAAACATTTTGGACTTGATTTATGGTTAGACATGTGGTTATAAATTATACCGCAAATTCTTATTTATTGCATCTTTGCGAAGAACTGGTTACTAAGCAACACAAGTATAATGAATAGGATATTACTCATATACGCGCTATAGCTACTTTGTCCATTGAATTGAAATAATATTATGTATGCAATTCAAATTGTTGGTAACCTTATCTTCTTATTTGTACTCAAGTAAAAACATAGATAGATAAATCACCTTTTGATTTTTTACACTTTTAGAGACACCATTTTACTTTAACATCAACGTAAAAAGAAAAGTCGTATCAGGTTACATACATGTTACATGCGATATTTATGAATTAAGACTCTAAACAACTTTTAAATATAGGTTTTGGGTGTTGGATTGTCTTTTAATCTCAATCAAGGAGAAGCAAGTAGCAGAAAGTGATGACGTATAGTCCAACCTCGGGTCATGCACCCGACCCACGAATAGTACTTATACCCATGCCCATGATGAATGGGCCATAGCGGACATCAATACGGGCTTCCCAAGGCCCAAATGTACGCCTTATGGGGAAGCCCATGTCATATGGGCTATCACGACGATCGGAATTTTAGGCCCATGTGGCCAAACTAGAGCACACGTGCGCAGGTATCCTAGTTCCACCGTTCACAGTAACGAGTCATAATCTTGAGTGGGGCCATATAGTTGCTAAATAACGGTGAGGCCTCTCGGATACTAACCTAATTAATGGGACAAAGCCCATTAGGGTTTGGTGAGTATATAAAGATCACCTCGGCTCTCATCTAAGGTACGCCCTCATAACCCTAACTTTCTACTAAAACCTAAACCGATTAACTTTACTCTCTCGCCGGTAGGAATAATGTGGGAGACATCCCTCAGGTAAGCCTAACGGTGCTTTGTTTTCTTTGTGCGCATGTCTCATACATCAAGACTTAATTGAATACAGGAATCGGAGCCTATCTCTGATCCGTATTATACCTAATTGTGACCTAATCAAGGATCGTCCAACTTTTGTATCAACCAGATTGGCGCATCCGTGGGACCCAACACTAAGAACTCTACCAATATTCTAGAATGAAAGCAAGAAACGTTACGGCGGGTGAAAAATCGAGGACGATGAATTTATCCTTTTGGACACTATTTAAAAGTGTTTCTTGTTCCGTGATCCTAAAAGTTATGATTAAATAATAAAAGTCAAACATGTTGTAGTATCATAAAAAAAGGAAAAAAGAGAACAAATAAATAAATATTTATATATATATATATATATATATATATATAAATGGTAAAATGGGGCGTTTCAAAACTAGTGATTTCTCAATCTTCTTAGATGAACACTTAGCTACTTTTCGAGGTAATTAGTCTAGGGGGTTGAAATTTCTGGTTTTAAACGTGTATTTATATCATTGCGTGAGGACACGGTAATAGCGTAGTATGGGGGATTTTTGATATGTGTTTAATCACATATCAATTCTCTTTATTAAAATGAGCTTAAATGACCAAAAATACATAAAAAAATGTATTGTACATGTGTGTTTTGTTAATTGTGTCTTGCAAGTAACGGATATATCAAAAATGGACAAAAACGAAGCCGAAAAGGACAAAACCGAGAACGAGATTGGAAGAGCGTGAGAAAGCAAAGCCGAAGGCATATTCATCTTTAATGGGCCAACCCATACCCGTTTAATAGGACAAGTCAGCTGGTTTCGCGCAAACCAACCCTTCTTTTTATGTATCAATAAGTAAATATAAATATAAATACACAAAAAGGATCAGAATCCGCGAGATCAAGAAAACCGGAAGCAGTATAGAGTGTTCCCGGGTCGTTATGTCCCAACGAGGCTGGAATGGAAAATCGAAGAACGATTGATGATTTGTGTTTGAATGTCACAGAGAATGATTGGGAATTAAAACTGAAAGCAAATGCACATAAAATTTAAACAAAGAACATAAGCTGAAATTGAGTTAAAGCTAGCAAAGGCAAAACACTAAAAACTTTTACACTAAGGCACAAATAAGCCCTAATAAGCTTAAGACAGACAAATAAGCTAATCTAAATCTAAATAAGCAAATTAAGCATGCAATTAAGCTAAATTAAACAAGATAAACATAACAGAACTAACAACAGTACTAACAGTATAAACTACCAGTACTAACTTGGAGTTAGTACTGCTAGGCTTAAGTTAGTACTGTTGGCTATAACAAAACACAATTAAACAAGAAATAAGCAAATAAGCTAAAACAGGAGGTAAACTACCCAAAATAAGCACTTATAAGAATAAGCAACCAGAATGGACTATAATGATAAATAAGCTAGAAAACTAAAATTGATTAACTCTTAAAATTATTTTGAAAAGACAAATAAGTTCTATTGAAAACAGTACACTAAAATAAGCTTAATCTACTTTAAAAAGCTAAAGAAATCTTAAATAAGTTGAAATAATAAGCTGATAAGCTAAAATGGCCCACCAGTACTAACAGTTTTAACTGACAGTACTAACTTAAAGTTAGTACTGTTAGTGTTAGTTAGTACTGCTACCTTTGAAATCCAAGAAAGTGAACTAGCAGTACTAACTTGGAGTTAATACTGGTAGCTTTAAGTTAGTGCTGTTCCAAAAATGAACTAGCAGTACTAACTTGAGGTTAGTACTGCTAGCTGAAAATACCCCTTAAAAATCATTTTTCTCTCAAATTAATTAAAAACAGATTATCTTATCAACAAAATAAGACACTTATAAGCAATTATGATTAAGATTAAGCACTTAAATAAACTGAAATGGCCTAGCAGTGTTAACTGATAACAAGCAGTTCTGCAGAAAGTAAGAATAATAAGAAAAAGAGAGATAGACTTACAAAAACCCTTGCTCTAAACAGGGTCAAACAATGAATCTACAAGCTCTAGCTTGCATAAAGCAAGCTAGTGAGAGTCCATAAGCCCATCCAAAACTGGCTTATCATCCATAACATAAGCTGAGGTATATTTGAGAGTGATTGGTGTGATATTCTCTTAACTACTTAACCTTTTAAGTTCACTTAGTTAAAACAGTTTGTAAACAGGCTGTATTGAGAGCTTTTGAACATAAAACAACTCAATTCAGAAACATAACAATTGGGATTATAAAGTGACTTTAAAAACTCAAACTTGCATTAAAACTTGAAAGTGTTACAAGCTGAAAGTAAAAACTGTAAAGAACTGAAAATAAGCTAAGTTAAGTTAAAAACTAAAACTAGATTCTAAGATAGATTCTCAAAGGCTTACAAGAAGCTCTATATATAGCCGAAGTATATGACTTGCATCTTGTGCTTCTTTGGGGAGATAAAACCAAGTGTGCTAGTTGTGTGAGGAGAATCTAGAGCAAATCCCAGCCTTTGATTTCTTTTGAGCTTCTTTGGAGACAATCTCAGCCATCGAAGTGCTTTGGGAATGGAGAGGGATTGCCAACATGGACTTTATAAAGCTGGGGGGGGGGGAAAGTAGGGTGGATGAAATGATTTGGTAGGGTGTTGAGTGATTTTGCAGGAGAAGTATGGGAGTAAAACAGGGTGCTGGCTGGTTTTGGTATTGGCGGGAAGAGCTTATACAAGTTGGGCTGTGGCAGAGAAAGGTTGAAGATGATTAAGGGAATGTTTGGCTTTTGTACAAGAAAAGCCCCTCTACATCTTTCTTCTTTCCTTTTTTTTCCTTTCTTTCTTTTATAAATGAACTTTTCCAAATTTGCATAATCAGCCCTTGTCTTTGTTTCCTTAATATAACTTAGGGGTTTGGCATTTTTGACCCCTCAAGTTATATTTTTCTTTGCTTTTTCTTCTCGGAGTTGACTTGACTTTGATTGGGCTTTGTCTTTACACACTTTTCCTCATTCAGTGTCCGGTTTTTGATCGCGTTTGCTTGGCTTTTCGTCTTTTTGTGAGATATCCGTTCCCTGCACAATACAAATGCAAACATACAAATACAATGTATTTTTGGTATGTTTTTATTCTTTTAAGTTCGTTTTAAATGGAAAATGGTATGTGTAATTAAACACATATCAAAATCCCCCAAACTAAGATGTTGCGAGTCCCACGCAATGCTATAAAGTAAGCACTCGAGAAACCAAAAATCTCAAATCCCCTCGACAAGTCCCGGCTCTCACCAATTTTTATATTTACACAACTACTAAAAAAAATTTTTTTTTTTTTTTTTTTTGGTTTTATTATTTTTTTACTTTAAACATGTTTGACTTCCTTTATTTATCAACAAATGGGATCATAGAATGGTAACGTGTCGTTAGAATAATCACGGTCGTACTGACCGGATATTTTCATCGTCCCGATTTTTTTCACAAGCTCCAAGCTAAGCAATAAAACAAGATCATTGTCGATATAAGTTTATGGATGTTAAGCCCTCTACTTTTATGATTGTGATACCTTTTACTCCAACATGGATTATGATTTGAATGTGTGTGCTTGTTTCACACCATTAGATCTCAACTTATTTTCATAGTCATAATTCACGATGAATCACGGACTCAAAAGCAACAACTTATTAGGCACTTTGTTAAACTTGATTTTAAAACATAGAATCTTATTTGCAACATATTTATCAATTTCTAAGTTCTTAATGCTAGGGATATGTGTTGCTTAGTTTTGAATACCTACTAGGCCTCGCTCTCTTGTAGGACTATCAACCAACGACCGGTGTTCTTAGTTTGAAAACCCTCCCCGTTGCTAGCGTAGAGGGAAATACATCAAACACCTTTTCTTCCTAAATATGGCTAAGGATTGGTGTCTTTGTTGAACCTCACACCTTGACCTTTCTTCCAATGTCGAGATATTAATACACACCAAATCCCTAGAAGTAAGACGTCTTAAGTTTGGACCCCCACCTCGTGGTTGCGGAGTGGGGGGAGTGGGATATATCACGACACATCTTTTACTAGCTCCATATGATCAAATGTATGCTTCATTGCATAATTACAATATTCGTGCATTCTTGCATTCATACTTCATTCATGCTTCTTTGGCATTTTATCTTTCGAAACCTTTGCCTTTAAAGACTCAGTTACAAATTTGAAGCTCTTTTCTGGAAAAAACATCGATTGACTTATGCTGAACCCAAGGCTAAAACAAAAAACGTATGATAGGTGATTAGAAGCTTATGGGAGAAAAGAACACATGTTATTCATATAAGTTTTGTGACGAATCTTGCTAACACATTAAACTTATATTTAACTCTATCATTCTTGTTCTTCACCCTTTTTTAAAATTCAAAGTTATAGAATTCGTGTGAAAGCTCGGCCTGAAGGAACTAGCTAGGGCTCAACACGCCCGATCGAGTCAAAAATTATTCTCATTCTACCCAAAAGAAAAGTCAAAACTGTGACAAAACACTTATTTTATTTTTGAAAATTTTTAAAATTTTCATTTTTTTGGTATTTTTGCAAAAATTTTGGTGAAAATACGGGATTACGTGGCAACAATGCTGCAGGCAACAATCAAATCGAAGATACCCCCCAAACTAGTACTAACATTGTCATCGATGTTTTGATGGGTACTACGTTATCCTAAGGCCGTTATAAAGTATGGCCAAAATGATAAAACGTTAGGCGCATTAGTTTAGGATATCGGGATTCACAATGAAGCTGAGGTATTGAAGCGTGAGTGATCGAATAGACCAAAACCGGGAGCCTTCAACAATCTGGCAATCTGGGACAAATAATAACAAAACACGAACAGGTGATAGAAAAGACAGAGATCTATACAACCAAAACACATTATTCCATCAAATTACATCTACGGATAAGCATGGGTTGTTGCCTCCCACGAAGCGCTTTGATTTTCAGGTCGCTTATGCTTGACCCGGCACCTTAATTTTATTGGTCCATTAGGATGTTTGGAGATCCGGGATCCGATTGTGGTCGTACCCTCCAAAGTAGTGCTTAACACGTAGGGCCATTCACTTTGAAATTCGGGCCGTGAGTTGCGGATAGCTCAACAGTGCAGTAAGGGAAAGACTGAGTGATGGTGAATGGTACATCCAACGGATTTTAGTTTGCCCGAGAAAATCTTCATCTGGAATTAAAGAGGAGGACTCGACTCACCGACGGTTGAAAAAGCGGATTTTTGATTTGGATATTCAGGTATTCTCTTTGTTTTTTCTTATAGATCAAATGAGTTCTCATAGGCATGATCACGAAGTTCGTTTAGTTATTGAGTTGAACTTTCCGGTGATCACCAGCAGTAGAATAGTAGAAAGATCAATGTTTGCTTGTTTCAAGGCCCAATTGGGACTTGTGCTCATGCTCGATCGGAAGATGGCATGCCTTTTCCTGACACAAGGCTTGTAAGGAGTACACCAGATGGGCTTTTTGTAAGCTGTGCGGATGGCCATAGTGCATGTCTTAGTGTGTGAAGCCGACCAGGAAGCACGTTTTACATATGGCCCTTCTTAAGGATTGTTTCAAACCAAGATTTGTCACCTCGTCTTGCCCACTTTTGTTGTGGTGATACGCGGTGGATGAGAGGTGAGTGGACTCCATATATCGGGCCTGGGTCATTTGCATTTTGGTCATTGCAGTTATGATGTTCCTCAGATTGAAGTTTGATTGCGCGAGGGTACCCAATGATGGCGTAGAGTGAGTGTTTTTGGTTTTTGCTATTCAGGACGCTGGATGGCAGGGGGGGGGTGGGAGGGAGCGCTGCGTAAATAGTTGGAATTGGTGGAATGCGGGGAGTGAGTCTGTGGGTGGAGGTGTGGGGAGGGGGGGGTGGGGATATATTTGAGGGTATGAGTTGGATGACGGGAGCATTCGTTTTTTTTCTATTTCTTCTTTCTTATTTTTATTTCGGTTCTATTTTGTAATTCTTTCTTTCTTTTATTTTCTTTTTCTTCTTTTTCAACGGCACGAGAATATATTGTTCCACCTCGTGAAGACGGGAACGGGCCCATAAAGTCAATGCCCCAAATGTCAAAGATTTCACAAACTTGGATGGAGTTTTGAGGCATCTCATCCCGTTGCGAAGTTTTTCCTTGTCGTTGGCACGAGTCACAGTTTTTGACAAACTCGTGGGCATCCTTGTAAATGGTGGGCCAAAAGAGCCGAAATCAAAGATTTTTTGGGGTTGGTTTTGCACATGGATGTCCCCCGGTGGGTCCATTGTGGCAGCCTCGAGAATGTCGAGAGCTTCCTTGCCGTTTGCACAACATCGCCTGATCACATTGACCGCACAAATTTTTTAAACAGAAGGGGCATCCCAAAGAAATAATGTTTCATCGTCCTTAAAGAATTTATTTTTTTTGTTGGGTTGACATGCCTTCACACCGTAGTTACCGCGTGGTAATTTGCAAATTCGGCAATCCACGGACGGTACTAGAAATCACCATGAAAAGTCCACCATATTAACGTTCTCGAGAGGATCATGTTTCATTCATTCTTTAGGGTCGAGAACGTTTTCATTCGGGTTTTCTTAATCGGGAAGATGATCGCTGCGAGGTTTCGGCTCCTTTTGTCTTGTCAAGAAACTTTAAGGTCAAATTCTTTGGAGGAGGAGACCCATCGGAGCAATCTCGCCTTTAGGATCCTTTTTGCAAAAAGAGATACTTTGAGAGAGGAATGGTCGTATTTTTTTTTTTGCACTATGCTTTTGTTCATGATAAGATAAGACCGCGAATTTTTCGATGCATACACCAGGCAAAATTTCTTTTTTCCGTCGTGTGTAATTCGATTCGCCGTCGGGCCATCGTCTTGCTAAGCATAATCGGATAGGAGAAAGGTGTTTGTCATGACGTTGCCCCAAAAACTGCCCTATGGCTGTAATCACTTGCATCGCACATAAAGTTCGATGAATGGGTAGATCCAGTTTGGGGCAATCAAGATCGGAGCTTCCGTAAGTTTATTTTTAACGTTTGGAAAGCTTGGATGCATTCATTAGAGAAGATGAATGGAGTATTCTTCTCGAGAAGATGAGTCATTGGTCGGGATATTTTGGAAAAATCCTTTATGAATCTTCGGTAAAAACCGCATGACCAAGAAAACTCCTAACTCCTTTGACAGTGGTGGGATGAGGTAATTTGGCCAATCTATAATCTATTTTTGGCTTTGTCAACCTCTAATCATTTTTAGAAATTTTATGGCGAGGACATGCCCTCTTTGACCATAAAAATGGCTCTTCTCCCAGTTTAAGACACAAATTGTTTGTCTTCACATCTTTGCTACATTTTCTCAAGACGGGAGAGCTATTTTCAAAGGAATTCCCAAAGACGAGAAGTATCCATGAAGACTTCATTGACTTTTCAACCATGTCGTGAAGTTGGCCAACATACCTTTGGAACGTGCCCGGTGGCACTGCATAAGCGAAAAGCAATGCGACGGTAGGCAAACGTTCCGCTAGGACAAGTAATGTGGTCTTTCTTTGATAACCGAGGGTCAATTGGGATTTGGAATACCCGGAGAATGCATCAATGGAAACAATATGTACTCGTTCCTTGCTAATCTCTCGTGATTTGATCCATAAACGGGAGTGGAAATTGAGTCTTTACGGGTGGCTTCATTTACTTGCGGTTAGTCAATGATTACCCGCAACCGGTGTAACCAAATAGAGTTGGGATCAACTCATTTTCTTCATTTTGAACAACGGTAAATCCACCCTTTTTGGGCACACAATGTATCGGGCTGACCCATGGACTATCGGAGATTGGGTAAATCAATTCAATGCGTCAAGAAGTTTTTCAACTTCATTATTGATTTGACATCGTGGATTTTTTGATTACCTTCTCTTTGATGCTGAACTGCAGGTTTATAGTCTTTCATTAGACATTTGGGGTTACAAAAAATTCCGGGTTAAGACCATGAGATGTGGATAATTTACAGCGATGGCTCGCTTGTGGGACTTAAGAACCTTGATCAGATCGGCTTTCTCCCCCAAACTTAATTCTTTAGCAATGATGACTGGTAACTTGTTGTCATCTTCCAAGAATGCGTATTCAAGATGGGGAGGTAAGTCTTTGAGTTCAACCTCTGGCGGTTCATCAATCGAAGATTTAACAGTTTTGGCTTCACAAAGTTTGATTTCTTCTTGGGTTTCTGGTGAACAATCTCCTTGATTTGGAATAGGAGTCGGTGGTTCATGTTCCAATGAATGCTTCTAGGATGAGAATGTCTCGTCGGGTATCATAATAAGTCGGATCAACTTCGGTGAAGTTGTATCATCATCTAGGGCAAGAAAAAGCATTTCTTCCTCTGAACAGTAGAAAGTCAACTTTCTCCAAATGGAGTTAAGGTCGGAGTTGAATTAGCAACAATTGGATCAATGCTCGGGGATAGGATTTCCGTATGCTAACCGGAATCAGAAAAACCCTAAGATCCTCTTGCGAGTTTTCTGCACTAGCCATATCGATGACGTCAATCGGTTTGCGTCATATGAATGGAAATTGGCCGTGTACCTCGAAGTTTGATCTAGGTTGAAAAGTTATGGCCCTTTGCAACAGAAGGGTATAATTTCCACTCGTGCCAATCGGGATTAAATGCTACGACTAGTTTTCAGGAATACACCTTCGAGGAATTAGAGGTTAATCGGGGTTCCGGTCTGGCTCAAATTCAACAACCACAAAATCGGCTGGAAATAAATTGGTTCTTCCAACCAATACACGGACGTCTTTTTCTGGCTCGATACGATTGGTGTAGTGATTGAACGATCCGCTAGCTCTTGCGCATGCTGTTGGGGTAAGCTCGGAAAGAGAGAGATCCTTCCACACGGAATAAGGCATAAGATTGATGCTTGCACCGAGATCGGCCAAGGCATTGCATGTGTTAATGACAGAAAATTCACATGGGATAAGGAATCTGCCGGGGTCTCCAAGTTTTCTAGCAACTTTGTAAAGGATGACCGCCGAAGCAAGTTCCGTTCAACTTTTGCCATTTCATCAATTTCTCTTAGTTTCCGATTAGGGTTTTTTTTAAAGTTGAGGGCGAATTTAGGCATATAAGAGTCAAAAGCATCCAAAAAGCTAATTTCAACAATTCATATCTTTGAGATTTCATAGAATTTCTCAATTTGTTCGTTAGCTTTTTTCCTTGCGCCTTTCATCATTTCTTATGATGGAAATGGAACCGATGCTTTAGGTATTGGAGTATAACAGGAGAAAACATTGGACTCAGGATTTGGATTACAATGAGGACTGAACTTTGACAACAGGAGGTTGGACGTCTTTCGGTGCTTCGTAATGCAGGAATTTTAGGCTATCGTTTGTCTTGTCACCTCGGTTTCTATGACTAACTGCTTCGGTCCTTGGATGGTGACACATTATCGGGTAGTGATACATTTTAAATTCTTCCTTTGGTTGGTAACGTGGTACCAGGAAGAGTTCTAGAACGGATAGTAGAAGCTGTTTTTGCAGTATCAAATTTGAAAGCACGTTGTCAGTCAACTTTGCCATTTGGGGATTGCAGGTTTTTGGGACCTTGTTTGCATGTTCTCAATCTGCCATCATTGGCTGTGACATATCTTTCAAAATCTGTTTTTGACACACCGTGTGTCTGAGGAGCAGGTCCTTGATGAGCTACCGGTTGATTGACCGGAGGTCGGTAAATCTGACCTTGGTTGAAATTGTTTCCTCATGTTTGATTGAAGGTTGTTTCCTCGATTGGAAATTGTTTTGACTATTTGTTAAGGATTTGAATAGGAGATTAACCCAGGAGGGTCGAATTTGATTTGAGACCATCGGAGGTCGATAACCAGAATTAGCTTGGTTGAAATTTGGCGCAGCGGCTTGGGACACATAATCTTGGTGATATTTCATGGGTAAAATGTTGCTATTGCAGTGGCTGGACGTTTTGATAAAATGACCTCCCCCACAAGTTACACTACTTTTTTCAACGCTTTTACTTGGTTTACTTCCTTTTATGTGGGAAGACCTAAATGAGAACCATGGGTAAAGTTTTATAAAAACTTTAAGCATTGGAAATAATAACGGGCATTTTTTGAAGCGTAGATTAATTATGGTGGTTTCGGGAATGCCTACACGTATTTTATCGCAAAACGTAACAATTTACGTAACCAATAAAAATAAAAATGAACAAAGTTAATAATTATCCTCAAAATAATTACTTAACACTTGCTTGATGTAAACATTTAATTGTTTGATGCCCGCTTACATTGCATTATCATTTTTAGCTTACACGATTTAACTTAACACTTTAAAATTAAAAGCAAACGCGTACAATACTAAAAATAAATATTGAAATAATAGACATCGTAAATGACCCTAAAACACGAGGTGTTATATTTAGCTGCACTAAGAACTCCCAAATGATCTTCAGGTTGATCTTCTCCCTGTATAAGAGTAACCAAAGTAACTCCTGCATCTTGATCAATTTCTTCTATCATCCTCCCCTGTTTGGAAGAATCCTCTGAATCCTCTTTATCATCTGAAACGACAATTTTGACTCTCCTTTTAGAATGGTTTGTCTTGACAGTCTTCTCTAACCTTTTCACCTTCATGATAAGCTTGGTATAAGCAGCACCATATACTTGCTTAGTTTACTTTAAATCTGCCTCTAAGCTCTCCACTTTGCTGGACAATGTTGTACATAAAACCGTCAATTCTTGAAGTGACACACTGCCCTCATCACTTCCAAGTGTGTTAACTTTTGGGAGAGGTGAATCATAGGGCGGTGTAGGTACCCTCTCAGACCTAGTCTGAGCAATGGAACCCCCCATGGCTTCTTGGCACCTGGGACTACCACCTGCACCAATTCCCTAAGGAAGAGGCACATTAGGTATTGCCGTGGATTGGGTCTTATTAATGTTACCACTAGACTGCTCTGCATCTAAGCTAGCAGCAGTAGTGGTAGCCCTTTCCACTCTTTCATCCCACTCCTCATAGACAACCTCATCTGGTACATTGGGTATAGGCTCACTAGTTTGAGGTAACTCAGTGACCTTGTTTAAGGCTTGCCTAGGTGTTTGAGTCTTTTGGTGTGATGATGATACAACATTAGGGATTGGTTCTTCATTAGTAGGTTGAGCAGTAGAAGGTGGTGGTTGGGGTTAAGAGGGATGTCCTGAACCTTCACCCTCTTCTGCTTGAATTGCTAGCATACTTGAAAACAAAGGAGTGTGTTCCCCAGAAAAACCTCTTTTCATATTGCTAAAAAGTTTTGGAGTTAAAGTAGGAGCATTATATTTTCTGTTGTGGGGATTAAGGAATCTTTTATGCTTGTCCAAAAATATTTGAATAAATATTGGATACATTAAAAATTTATATTTACTATCCAAGTTTTTCACCATACCATCAAAAATCAATTTAGAAAAGTTAAAAGTTCTGTTTGTGGCCAAGCAAATAAGAGCAGTTGCTATATTGCTACTAAATTGTTCCCAAGAAGTTTTCTTAGGACTAAGACAGTATAGGATGGTATGGATCAAAAACCTCCACTGAGGGGAAAATTTGCCTTTTTGAAAAGTCAGTTTATCATCAGTTAAAACATACCTCATCAGTGAGAGTTGATCAAAAATTTCAGTAGTTGGCAAAGCACTAATACCATCTACATCTGCTAATTGGAGATGTCTCCTAACAGATGCTTCAGTAATAGTGAATTCTTTGCCATCAACTGTGGCAGTTATTTATTGTTCTCCATTATCAACTGTTCTAACAGTAGCAGTCTGCCAAAACTTTTCGATTAGAGAAACATAGATAGTAAGATTCTTAGTAAGAGCAAACCTTGTATGACTATCATTGATAAAATCTACTATCTCTTAGAATCTTTCACTCCTAGTTGGTTTCTTTAGATAAGCAACCATGTTGTGTTTGTCGCAGAATTCCAAATTAGCCATTAGTGATTGAGTTATGATAAAGGTTCTGGGTTTATGTTCGTTAATGAGAGTATGAGAGTTTGGCAAAGGTAATTGAGATTTTATAGAAAGCGCTTAAGGGTTTTGATTGGACTGACTGAATAAAATAGATTCTTTATCTTGAAGAAAGCTTATAAGTGAAAGAAAGATCAAGAATTATCCAAATTATAGACCTCTATAAGCGAAAAATTTGGCAGAAATATCTCAACGGCTATATTTAATTGCCAAAAATCTATTATGCCCCAAACAGTACTAATGGTAACCTAACAGTACTAATTTTAGCCTAACAGTACTAAGTAATGCCCAGCAGTACTAAGTTTAGACTAACAGTACTAAATAGTTCCCAGCAGTACTAAGAAATGCATAGCAGTATTAACTTTTGAAGTACCAGTCTTAACTTCAATTTCGTTTCAAAAAGCATTTCCACCATCAATTTTGATTCTCACAAGCTCTCTTTCTGTTTTTATTCTCACTTTATCTCTCAATTCTTTTTCTCACTGAATCACTCTATCTGTTTTTATTTCATAAATCTCTCTTTCTGTTTTTGAACTCACTACATCTCTCATTTCTTTTTCTCACTTAAATACTCTTTCTGTTTTTGGTTCACACATCTCTCTTTTTGTTTTTGAACTCACTACATCTCTTATTTCTTTTTCACTTAAATACTCTTTTTGTTTTTGGTTCACATATCTCTCTATTCTTTTAAGCTCACTTTTTCTCTCTATCTGTTTTTGCTTTCTCTCAAATCTCACAATATTTATTATAACAGTAGTAGTAATGATACTTACCAGTAGTAAGTTATGCCAACAACACTAACTTGAAATTTCATCATTTGTTGCTGTTCCATTTCATGTCAAGCATAGTCCACTGCATCTTGACACTATTAACCGCCCCTCAATCAATGCTTCAGGGGTTAAGCATTCCAATACTGGTAGTTAGATATTGAAATCTGCCAACATCAAATACTTTTGAGAGCAAGTCTGCAACATTCAGATCTGTGTGAATCTTGATCATCTGAATAAGCTTCTTCTCATATGAATCTCTGATGAAGTGATGTCTAATCTTAATGTGCTTAGTCTTTGAGTGAAACACTGGATTCTTAACTATGCAAATGGTGCTTTCATTGTCAATAAAGATCTTGGTATTCATGAAGTTGTATCCATAATCTAGCATTTGATTCTGAATCCAGAGTACTTGTTAACAGCAACTAGCAGCAGCTACATACTATGCTTCAGTAGTAGAGGTGGCAACTATAGTTTGCTTCTTGCATTGCCATGAAATCAATTTGCTTCCAAGAAATTGACAACCTTCTATTGTGGATTTCCTGTCTAAACTTGCACCAGCATAGTCACTGTTAGTATAAGCTTCCAAGTCAAATGGTGAGTCCTTAGGATACTAAAGGCCTAATTTAGGTTGACCTTTCAAGTATCTAAAGATTCTTTTCACAGCATGAAGATGTGAAACTTTAGGTGTAACTTGAAATCTTGCACAAGCACAAACAGCAAACATAATATCAGGTCTAGAAGCTGTTAGATACATCAATGATCCAATCATTGATCTATATAAGTGAACATCAACATCTTCCGCTTCTGTATCCTTGAGCAATGGCTTAAAAGTCTCCATAGGTGTACTTGCTGTTTTCACAGTTGAAAAACCAAACTTCTTCAAGATTTCATCCACATACTTGTCTTAACTGATGAAAATCTCATTATCTTTCTGAGTCATTTGTAATCCTAAGAAGAAAGTGAGTTCTCCCATAGAACTCATCTGGAACTTCTTATGCATCATCTTCTCCAACTCAGTACACATCTCTTTCCTTGTAGACCCAAAAATGATATCATCTACATATACTTGTACTAGTAGGATATCACCTTTGACCCTTTTAATGAACAAAGTCTTAACAATCTGGCCTCTCTGAAATCCATTATCCAATAAATAGGTAGATAAAGTATCATACCAAGCTCTAAGAGCCTGATGTAGACCATATAATACCTTGTCTACCTTATAAACTTTGTCAGGAAACTCTGGATCTTCAAAACCTAAAGGTTGACAGACATAAACTTCTTCTTCAATCTTGCTATATAGGAATGCACTCTTCACATCCATTTGGTATACAACAAAGTCTTTGAATGAGGCATAGGCTAAGAATAACCTAATTGCTTCAATCCTAGCCAAAAACTTCTTCTTCCATCTATGCTATAGTAGGAATGCACCTCTTCACACTCCTAATTTGAGTATACAACAAAAGTCTTTAAATGAGGACATTGAAGGGCAAAGAACAGCCACATATTGCTTTAATCTAGGCAACCTGGATCAAAAACCTCAACAAATATCACATTCCTTGCTTATAGCAGTAGAATACAATACCTAGTGCCATATCCAGCCTATCTCACATTCTCTCTAATCCACCAATTCCCTCTCTTATCTGCTTCTTGTATCCTGTAGACCCATTTTGTCCAATGGCCCTACTTAAACCCTAAGGTACAAACAGTACTAATCACACATGTTCAATCCCTTGATGTATAAACGTTTGGTGCTAATTAGACAGTAAGGGGGCTGCTGTCTTGCATAGGCTTCGGGTATGGCGGCACTTTGGATACTTTTAATATGCAAGGTGTAATTACCTACTATGGGGGCTTCTACCTAAAGATAGGAAACAAGCCAAACCAAATAAGTAACACGACAATGCCTACATAATGACAGTTTTCCCTTCACACAAATACACCACTAATAACTCCTCTCTGTACACTATATAATGTCTTACTAGATCTAGTACTAGAACCACTCAAGCATCCTGCACCCATTACCCAACACATTACTTCCCGTGCACCGATCTTATAAGGATTCTAAACGTTCCTTTCTAGAGCAGTAGCAGGTTTCTGCTGATCATGTATGTATTCACTTTATTGCGCATCAGCATCCACGTTCTGTTTCATCACCAAAGCACACACACAACATGCGTGAGCATATGAACCAGCACTTGACAGTCATAATATCTAGACACAGAGAAAACAATCACTATTGAGCCTCCAGATTGAGAGCCATGTTTAGGCACTAGCAGTATTAACATTGTTGAGACTAACCGTATATTAATATTTAGACTGACCAGTCATGTACACACTTAGGACATGGCAAATATTTAACACTTGGTACCAACATATATAATCATTTTTGACATACTAATCTATTAGGCATTCTCCTTGATCATCACTTGCCGCTTTCACTACCACCTATGCTCATGTTCAGAATCATAACGACATTGAGACAAGGTAGATGCCTCTATTCGGATCAAGTCTGCTGCACATCGTTCTTTGAAGAAGAAATCAAAAGTGAACCATCTTTCCATAAGCAGGCCATTCTAACAAATGTAATTGGATCTCTTGGCTACAATCATGTCTCCTTGCTAGATTTGACCTGCCACCAATACTTTTACTTCTGATACCTACAACAATCCATTAAGTATATTAAGCAAACATGGCATACAAACCTAACCACAATAGAAAAGTACATTCAGACAAAACTACTCTCACAACAACAAAAACATAAAAAATGATAATGAGGAGGAGGAGGATCACCCAGCTCCTGCTGACTCCACAACTTTTGCTTTACCAGCTGCCGATCAGGCCCCATCTGCGGAGGAGACAGCCGTTCGAGACTGACGAGTCTGTGGCTACACCACCACCACACCCTGCATATCGCGTTATAGCTAGGATTTCTATTCCAGCTCTAGTACCTACACCAGTTTGGTCGGATGCAGAGGTTGCTAGACTTCTCACTATATCTACTCCACCATCATCACCGCTCTCCCCATGGTCATCACCACTTCCCTAGATACCTTCACCACCACTACCTCAGATTCCATCACCACCACTACCAGTATCATCACCAGTACCTATGTTATCTCTATCACCACCTGCTAGTCCTATTCGTCCATTGGGATATCGAGCTGCTATGATCTGGCTGAGAGCCGAGGCCGCATCTACTTCCCATTCACTACCATTACCACCACCCATCATACTCTCCCACACCAGACCAGATGCATAATCATCAGGGACACCACCTTTGCATTTACTCTCTACTGACCGTAGAAAGGATAGACCCGAGGTTACCTTACCACCTCGAAAGAGGTTAGGTATCGCTCTTGGTCCTAGATACGAGATCGAAGAGAGCTTGTCTGCTACTACTGCTAGACTGGCTAGAGGTCTCAGGACAGACTATGGTTTTGTTGCCACCATGGATAGGGAGATCAGGCGTGATCTAGAGAGAGATGTTGGATATGGGATCACTGACTCTTGCGATGAGATCGTTGAGGCCATGCAGGGGACACCAGTAGTTACTGATGTGACAGAGCTTAGCCAGAGGATGACAGAGTTTAAGACTAGGGTAAGACTAGGGTTAAGCGGTATATAGACGAGGTTTATACGAGGTTAGATGATGAGCAGTCTGGGCGACAGCTATTGGCTGGTCGTCTCAACATGTTGTTTAGGGATAGGCGTGCACATGCACTTACTACTAGACTCATGAAGACTGAGGCTAGGATGTCTAGAGAGGCTTGGGGACGATCTGTAGGTGTGAGTGATCTTGCGCGTGCAGAGGTTATGTCGCTACATACCACAGTGTTAGCTCAGCAGTCACAGATTAGAGAGTTACAGTCAGCAGACCGTAAGAGACAGACGATGATTACAAAGATGCTGGCAGCAGATCACATGAGGCAGAAGCAGCTCATAGAGGCACTGAAGCTGATAAAGAGACTTCAGACTTAGATGACAGAGTTCGAGAGACAACAAGGACCCACCAAAGGTCCTGCATAGCCAGAGCTACCGGAGGAGGCTGGTAGTAGTTCCTAGATTCTGTTATGGCTAGTTGTTTTGTACAGCCTACTAAGTATTACGGGT
>BQNB010084156.1:0-28836 GCA_026074375.1 Tanacetum coccineum
GTGCGTGAACCATGCATGGGTCGAACCATGCATGTTTCACGTAATCTTGAGCTTTAAACTCGAACTATAAGCGAAACTAGAATTTAATAAAAGATATACGAATATGAAAGACAACTTCGAGGACATAGAATGACTTACTATAGTCCTAGTGTCTTATTCGTGAATTGTGAAGCAAAACCCGAATCGTTTGCACCTCAACGCGTGTAATCCCAAGCTCCAAGACCCGTAAGCTTCTCTTAACACCCTTATATGCGATCTTAAACGTACCTTGCCACCTTAGAATGAGTTGTGGGCCGTGTATGGTTCGGTTATGTGATAAGCCGAATGAAATAAAGGGTAAATGAAGAGAGTTTAGCTTTGAGAGAGTTTAAGGACTTGTGAAAATGTATCAAGTGAGCTTATGAGTGTGTATTTATAGGCAATATGCCTTGTTAACTTTCCTAGTCACATAAACAAACCAAACCGAGCTAGGGGCGGTTTAGAAGGGTCTTAGTTAATCTCACATGGTTTTTGCTAAACCACTTGAGTACAAGTATTAATTAGGTAGTTGAGGTACAAGATTGAGTTAGCTAGCAAAATCTTATGTCTTGGTGTTCTTTTCTTGATAGATCGCGGCACAAAGAGAGCAAGAGAAGCAATGTGGTTATTATCCATTGTGTCAAGTATCATTAGGGGACCATTAGGACACAACTTAATTGCCTAGAATATGTACATGTACTTTTAAGATTTATTAGGGAGATTTGCTAGTAATTAAATCACCAAGGACGATTTTTATGCAAGTTTACTTGCCCAATTTCGGTTACCAAGTGATATAAACACAAGACTTGATTAAGTTTTGTGTTTAGGCTTTTAAAGTGGGTATTGGTTTGAGTCTAGGTATGTCTAGGTATTTCCGGGGTGCGTCTAAATGTATTTTATCGCGAAACGTAACCCTTTTACGTGACCAATAAAAATAAAATACGCAAAGTACATAATTATCTTCAAAATAATTATTTCTTACTTGGTTGATGTAAACCCTTAATTTATTTGGTGACCGTTTACATTCGTTGATTATTTCTGGTCTACGCGGTTTAGCTCAAAAGTAAATATTAAAAGTAAACGCGTATTGGACTAAAATAAATAGTGATCATTAATATGGTCGTAAAATGACACGAAAAATGAGAAATGTTACAGGGTGACACTCCGCTTCAACATCAATTCCCTCGCTTGTTTCGTTTAAATGTGAATCAAGATTGTACGGTTCGTGATAAGTGGAATGACGGATGGAATTGGATATGGACCCGTTCCATCTCAGGTGGTACTACCTCAACTCAATTAAGTAATCTAACTACTTTACTTAATCCGATTATCCTTACCGAGGCTAGAGATGACTGGGTATGGCTTCTAGATCCCAATAACGGATTTACTGTTAAAAAGACTCGTATTCATATAGACGATGCTTCTCTTTCGGACGCCTTCATATCAACTAGATGGTGTAGAAATTGATTCGAAGAAAGTTGCATTCTTCGTAATTATTTTTATTTTTAAAGGGCGTGCTCAGCCGTGACGTGTTAATTACTCGGTGGAATCTAAGCAATAAAGGTGTCAAGCTTGAATCTATCCTTTATCCCAATTGCTCTTCTTCGCTAGAAACTGTTCAACACTCGTTATGGGCTTGTATTCATGCCACCTGCGTTTGGCTTAAAGTTCACATAGTTGGATTTGCCTTATACTTCTCCTTCATCTCTTCAGGATGTATATGCATATGTTGATTAGTTGCATTTTCAAAAGGATAGGAAATTGACGCTTGAAGCTATTTTTGGTGTGGTGTTGTGGACCTTATGGAGCTTTCGAAACCATCTCATTTTCAACAATCATCATACGGCTCGTAATGAGATTTTTGACAAGATTACAAGCACTTCTTTCTTATGGTACACAAATAGGAATAGGAAAGCTAATATATCTTGGAACAATTGGCTGCAAAATCCATTGATTCCTTTTGTTTTGTAATTTTCTTATTTGTATCTTCTTAACTTCTCGTTAGTTTTTAATAAAATCTTGCTGTTTAAAAAAAAACAATAATGTTATGACATAATTTTACATATATTACCTATTAAGCAATAAAAAAGAATGTTATTATTTATTTTTATGTTTGATTCTTTAATTAATATAAGAAATACATGTGGTTCATTAAATAATCATTTCCGTCATGCAAACTTAAACCCTTGACCTCGAGTCGACTATATTGTTTACTTTTTGCTATATCTTAACTTAAAAAAAAACGTCTTTCTACGGCAAACTTTCATTTGACTAAATATAATTCATCAAATTCTGCTTACCACTTCGTTAGGGTATCTTATTTACAGATGTACGGATACAACTAGTCCAAAGGAACGTTGTTGGCTACTTATTAAAACATAAACGAACTTATGTAAAGTGCACATATGGTTCGGTTATACACAAACCGTCACATGTACGTCCTTTTTGTTTTTCAACTCGGTTACTCTCTTTTTGGATTTTTTGGTTCAACCTATTTCAAAGCCAATAGAGATATCCTTGTCGGAGCACCTCCAATGAGATTTATAGAAAAGGTTTATAGTGATGTGGAGGTAATTTGTCACAAAGCATATAATTTTCTTATTGTCCTCACTAGTGTACAAAGTTAGTTTAAATTTTCTTATTGTACACACTAGTTGCTAACAATCAAATTATAAACTTGTATAAACTTAAGTAACTTTAGAGTGCACAGTGCATTGGCAGGTAACACGCCATATGGTTCTTTTTTGCCCTATAGCGCCACCGTGATCGGCGCCATCTTCGTGTTAAATGTCCCTTTGCCGGCCCATTAACGGGCGTTATTGTTTTTTTTTTTGAGTGAGTGAAATATTTTTTGTGATGTGTTATGAGACTCACATACCTTATAACATGTTATAACTATGAAAAGTCTTTTAGTTATAGTAATTTTTTTTTTGAACGGCAACTTTATTAAAAGAAAACTAGCAAGTAGCTAGAATTACAAAGAAATTAAAAAAGGGTGTTGAATCCAACTATCTCAACTAATAGAGTTTTTACCCCTAGCAATATACCAAGAAAAAGAACGCCTAACTATGTCTTCAAAAATACCATCTTTTCGAAGATTTGAATCAGAGAAGAGGAGATGGTTTCTATATGACCAGATACTCCACCAGGAAGTGTAAATCACTAATTCCAGCACTGTATTGAACTTGATTGAAGCTGAACACAAATATTAATCCAAAGATAACCAAGATCGATACGAATCAACAGGGTTCAAATCCAGCCCCAGCCAATTACTAAATAGACCGAGATTCTTTTGACAAGTCGCAACAAAAAAAAAAAAAAAAACAAGAGCAAATGATTTATTTGGAGATTATCGAGGGCCTCACAACCAATAGGACAAGGAAATAGGGGGAAACCTAAACTCAGCCGGTGCAAATCTTAACCCGAGTAGGAAGACGATCCATAGAGATCTTCCACGCCAAAACATTAACCTTGATGGGGATCTGCTTGACCCATCTAGACGGAACATCAGATTTAGGCAAGAGCATATCGTCAAGCAACCTACGAACATCTTTTACACGAAAACACCCGTCACCATTAAGGTCCCAGAACCGACGATCCCCCATGTTAGAAAGCACCACTGTATCGAGAAGATCAGAAATCCGTGAAGATGTGAGAGTCTTCCCACTCTTGTTTTTTTTTTTTTTTTTTTTTACGTCACGACGGAGGACGGAAAAACAAAAGGAGCGCTCATCTTAGCGGCCACCGAACAAACCTTATTATTTTCGTGAGCAAACTAGTACGAGGATAGCTAACCGATAGACATGAACACCTAACCATTGATAATGCCAGAAACTTGTAGGACATAACGTTACCAAACTCTTAATTTACATGGGAGAGTAGGGTCCAAATCCTTGAGAATTTAAGGGCATTTACATTCTTTAATAATAGAACTCCACAGCGAAGAATGAGGAAGAAAGAGTACTTGTGTTGGAGACGTGTAAAGCTATGAATGTATTGGGACCAAACGATTGATCGCGAGAACAGAAAGCGCAAAAAAATCCACTTAAAAAGAAGGCCTCTATTTAAGAGCATAATAAAATGGAGACTACAAGACCTCCATTACATTGTAGGAGCAGATAATCCTTAGACCAGCTAACCAAACGCAATCTTTTTTCTCCCATCACGAATACCATTGAAAAAATTCGCGAATAGATTCCATGGATTTGAGAACGCCTAGGGACATTAAAGAGAGGCCAATTATAAAGAGGGGTGGATCTTGAGAACCGATTGAGAAAGAGTTTTTAAAAGACGACCTACCAATAGAAGAGTTTTGAGCTTTCCAGAAGATAAGAATCATCTTGAGCTTATAACGGTTTCCGTCCCATGCCCTATCGAAGTTATGTTTTAGCCTACCATGATACCCAAGTATTTAAACGGCGTATGAAGAACCGAACAAACCAATCAATGTAGCAGCCTCTAAAACCTGAGATTCCGGTATACCAACACCAAGGAGTGTGGCTTTTCTTCAGATTAATGGAGAGGCCGGATAATAAAGAGAAAACAACGAGAGTGTGATTTGATACCGTCACAATTACCACGAGATCCATTCTCCGATTAAAACTGCATCTTCCGCATAAAACAAAATGGGAAGAGTCATTGAAGAGTCAATTTAATACTAATAAAAATGCCTGCTTCGATAAACACGAGACGAAAATAAGTGTAAAGACCTCCATGGTTAAATAACTAAATAATTAAGGAGCACGGATCCCCTTTTGTTTCAAGGCCCCTATGAAACTGAAACTCTTTAGTAGGGACTCCCTATTAACAAGAATGGCAACAAGCCCATACTGAATTCTAAGATACCTCGAATCCTTCGAACACCACTTAAACACCGAACCCAAACGATTTAAGAACATCACCCCAATATTCCCCACCGGGATAGAATCATACGCCTTTAGCCAAAAGTCGATCTTAAAAACCATTGCACTATTTTTTATGTTGGCATCGAGCAAGGAAGTAGTTAATGATAAATAGGGCCATCCAAAATTTGACGCGTTAGGAAGAAACGCTGTTTGACGTTCGAACTAATATCGGCGATGACCGTAGAAAAAGATTGGCAAGAATATTCGTAACAATTTTATAGATACTCCCAATCAGATAATAGGCCTGCACTCACAAACGATTTCGATTCAAATGTTTCGGGATGAGGGCAATAAAAGAAGTATTTCATCCAACAGGAAAGAGGCGTGATGAAAGAACCACTCCACAACTAAGCAAAGATCACGGACCAAACAGATATCCAGAATTTGCGAAAAAAAAAGGGTATTAAATTCAAAGGTTAAACCCGTCCGGGCACAGGGGAGATTATTTTACACCACCTAATCCCAAACAGCCCTACGGATTTCATCTCTTAGAAATATGAGCCTTCCAACTCCCCCCGACATGGTTCCCAATATTAAGAGGTTAGGTAAATTATAATTGATGACACCATGACGGATTCCAGGCATCACTGAAACGAGAAGCAAATAATCACGAAACTCATCTTTCACCTGTACTAGGATCATATCCCATTCGCCATCAATATGACACACTTTAACCGCTAAGTTGGCGCGTTTTCTGTTAATCTGGCCATGAAAAAAAACTCTGGAGTTTTCATCCCTTCTACCGCCATTTTAATTTCGATTTTGGATAGACTCACTGCGTTTCCACGGAGTGGTTATCATGTTTTGTTTTGGAGCTCTGAGCGAACAGAAAGAAGATCATCATTAGCACCATGTTGATCTAATTATTTGTCTCAAGATCTTACTACTTAATTTTAATATCTGTTCGTACGGGTTCATCTGATTCCTGTTTATAATTCCCAATCCTACAATCGATTCATTTTATGAGTGCCCCTGAAGTGTCTTTTTGAAAGCGAACCCATAGGCATTACTTTCATTGGATTAATAGATTTACAAGTCTGAGTATTCATATCATCAAAAGCACTTGAAAATCAAACATGAGTGAAACAAACGAAAACGGGGTAGCCCCATAATCTTGTGTTCAACTCCGGAGAAGGATAGACCGATGATCCGAGAGATGCTATCAAGGCACACTCTGAAGTTATGTGGAACAAAGAAAGGAAAACCAATCAGAAAACTAAGAAACGGTCTAACTTCACTTTATTTTAGATGCCGAGGAGTGCGGCCCATGTATTGTCGATACATTACATATATTGAACGTTATACAAGCCAGACCGACGTAATGAATTGATTAAAATCCCTCGCTCTAATACACTTTGAAATAGACCCCCATCGTTATTCCTACGCCTGACTTCATTAAAAAATCTCCCAAGACTAATGCACTCTCCATTCCAAACGATTCTATAAGAGAGATATTTATGTACAAAGTGTACAGTTTAGAGAAAACGATTGTGGAGCATAAACAGGACATATTAACATCCTAGTTTGGGTTAGCTTATCCATTACCAAACAAAGCTATATAAGTTATCCGAAATGATATGGTTATCTTTTGAAATGAGTTAGGTTCCCTGTAAAGAATAATAGACCCCAGAATTACAGAGAGATTGACTAACAATAGCATCGAAATTTAGTATTACCCACCAAAGGCTCTTGATCTCCATGTCAGAGCTTTTTCAGCCTTTGTCTCTGAATAGAAAGAAAAGAAACTTTATTTTTTGTTAGACTTAACTCCAGATCCAATCTTTATTGGCCTTGGAAAAACCAAGCCCTTGAACTATTTTGAGATAATACAAATTATCAGACGTGGTCATCCGCTCTTTAAGATCAATGATACTTTCCATGTCTTTAATACTTAACTTCCATGAGAAACCTATGGTTTGACCTACCGATATCATCTCTTCCAAAATCTCCAAGATTGAACTCCAACATTTCCTTTCTTTTTCTGTATGTTTTCTATACTCCCACAGTAGAAAAATTGATTCATCAACATTGTTAGCACCTCCCACAGTATGTGCATGCTGGCTTCCTACTGATTTAACCATCTGGTTGGATGATCCTTTATGTGCAGCTAGTTCTTCTACATCCAGTATCGGCTTGCTAGGATGTGAAGCCTGGAGGTAATGGGATGCTCGGAATTAGTTGCAGCTGCATTGAATCCTTATTCTCTTGTTTTGAATATCATACACGATTGAAGGGGATCATACGGAATTTTCTTTAGGGAATTAGATTGTTGGGCTGAACTCAACAACCTCATCAGAATCGTTTGCTTGATCACCAAATAAAGTTTCAGAGACCGGCTTCAATATCACTTCTTCCTCTACTTTTCGTATGATGGATTAGGTTTCTCTAAACCCTCTTACCCTATCTGAATAAACCTCGCCCTATTATGGATATCATCATGCCTCGGTAACCTCAAAAAAGTTGGAAGATACACACAAAACAATTCTTTAGCATCGAAAATACAAATGACTTCCCCTTAACGTTATCTTAAAGTTCTCACAAATTATTGTAACACGATTGGTTTTAATGCAATCTAAACTTTTTTCGCGCGAAGCATTCATCCTTCAGTCGCCACAAGATTCCAAAAACTTTCCCAACATGGAAACCAATCTTATGAAACGTGTTACTAGAACATGCGTGCATAGGGACACCTATCAACATCGACCAATATTTCTATCCCGAGGAGAAAAATTGGTTGGGGATTGGCGACAAATCTTAAACCAAGACCCGACTCCCAAATGGGGCCAAGATCTTAGACTATAGAATTAGAAGATGGTAGTTCAAACATACCCACTGTCAGCCTAGATTAAACAAAACCCTTCTGGAGAGAAAAACATTCTATGATAAAATAACTCGAAGGTTATTAACCGAGGAAAAATAGTTTAACACTCTCCCATAACAATATTTTATAAGGTCCGTGGTCACCATACATGATTCGTCTAAAGCCATTGCCGGAGAGGCTCAGCACGGGTGTTGGCAAGATACCTTTTTACAGCCGAAACAACGAGAGGGACATCTCTACAAGGTATTGTTGGTGGGGGTGTTGGAAGCTGAAAAGGAGTACGTTCTAACCGAACGACATATGCATCGTAAGTGAATTATTCCAATCCATAAAGTGCATAAATCTGCCGACATGTCTTTTACTTTAGTAATCTTGATGAATCGAAAAAAGAAAAACGTTTACCAACCTTTGTTAAAGACGGTTGGGTATGTACACATCCACCACCACACTTACGGTGGTCATTATTCAAAGATACCAGCGGAGGTTGTCATTATCGAGGAAGTTTGTCACAAAAAAAAAAATATGGTGTGGATTTGGAGATGAGTGCGGGTGAGATCGGAGATTCTCGAATGATACCTTTGGATAATTCGTCCTATTTAGTTCTGTAGCCACGATTATTTATCGTAACCTCAGTCCAATCGTCCTCTTTGTGGGAATCTTCGATGTCCCCACCCAATTAGGAATCTTTTGGATTGGAGGGAATCCAGAAATAACAATATAGATGTTGACGGCGCAAGGATTGGATTAAAACGAAAAAGGGGATCTGAAAACAAACCACAAAACCTTTGGATATATCGCTTCTTTCCGAAGAATCGTCGTAGCCGTATATAAAAACATGTAAGAACAATCCATTATAATTAATATCATCAGATAATAGTAATCAAAGGATCATACAATTACAGATCTTTATACAGCGAATGGATCTCGACAAAGAATTAAGGAACAATTAGATCATGAGGTTAATTGATGAAATCAAACAAAAATCCCCAATGCGAAAAAAAAAATATATTATTTGGATCTGAAGAATTTATTTGGATCTGAAGAGTTAATCGATATAATCGATACAAGGATCAATTAAATCGTTTGATTATGGTTAATCAATTAGATCATGAGGTTAATCGATATAATCGATCGATTATTGTTGACAACATATGGATCTGAAGAGTTAATGAAAAAGAAACTAATACGATATGTGGTGATATGACATACTCTATATACTCCTTTATAAAGCATTAATGCACTTATCACTCCCCTACACACTCTTATAAGAGTGGTTAGGCAAATTAATAAATGTTGAGGCCTATTAAAATTTGGCGTGACGATGGACATGATCTTACCTAAATCTACACTCTCTCTATAAATACAACCCCCGAAACATTCTCCTTCACTCATCCAACTCCAAACTCAAAACATACATACCAAAATGGCATCAACCAAGCTCATCCTCTTTTCTCTCTTTGCAGCCCTCATTTTCTGGAGCAACCTCCAAGCCACTATGGGCCGCCATCTCTTGACATTCCCTGGCTTTCCCGGTGTCGACCCTAGTTCCCCTAACACATTCCCAACACCCTCAACACCACTCCCAGCATTTCCTCCTCAACTTACCCCATCAACCGGAACCCCAACACTTCCCAACTTTCCCTCCACTCCACCGTTCGGTGGTATCTTCACTCCTCCGGCTATTGGAGCCACACGTCCTTGAATGTGGCTAGCTGGTAGCATGCACTTTTCATCACGTGCAACCATATATGTATCGTATTATTTTTCATACTTAAGTAGTAGTAATTGAATTGAATATGTATGGCTTCAGGCTGGCAGCTGATCGATCATATGTTATGTTCTTGGCTTGTTTGTTGTAATAAACCTGTTTGTGGTTTGTTGTAAACCTTTAATTTCTACGTGCATGTTTGTCTTATACTAATTTATTTAGCTTTGAGATATATATATATGGAATTTTCATATTATTGAACTTATACGTAGTTTACAGCTTCATGTATACATAAAGAAAAAAAAAGTACTAATAAGGATTTACAAGCTGGCGTTTAATATCGTGTTCTTGAAGATGGTTAGAAATGATATTTAGTTACACTTAATTTTTGTGTACATAAACTAAAAAGGGCTGGAAAAATCGAAAAAACTACCATGTACTCGTAAAATAACAATACACTTTAAGACCAACTTAACGCAATATTATGCCTACAAAAGAGGCTGCTTTACTCTGAAGATCATTTTTTTTTGAACGGCAACTTATAAAAACTAGCAATGAGCTAGAAAAAAAACAATTACACAATAATTAGCATAGGATTTTGTAACCATCCTACCCAACTCATATTTGCTTCACATTCACTACAAGAAATAGGGGAACATGTGACGATGTTTTCCCCGGCGACATTTGTCGCTGGGGAATAGTTGCTAAACGACAAAACTGGGTCCTACGTGGCACCAATTCTCGTAGAATTTTCAGTCAAAGATTTCGGATATTTTCCCCGGCGACATGTCGCCGGGGATAGTGTCACTAAAATTTGACCAAAAAAATCAACGCAAAACGTAGCGGGAATTTTTCCCGCTCATGTTTCCCCGGCGACATGTCGCCGGAGATTATATTTGGTATTTAAAAGATAAATAATTAACGTAAATCGTAGCGGGAATTTTCCCGCTTACTTTTCCCCAGCGACATGTCGCTGGGGATTCTTTTGTTTATTTAAAAAAATAATTAGTGTTAACTAATTTAGTGGTGACGGTACCAAAATTGTCCCCGGCGACAGTCGCCGGGGACTAACCCAAATTGGGCCTAAAGGGTCTATTTGGTTTGGGCTTTTTTATACACCATATTGGGCTTCGGGTTTTGGGTTGTTTCCCCGGCGACATGTCGACCGGGGAATAGCTTTTGACTTTGTTGACTTTTAATTAAACTACATTTTTTAGGTTCGTTCTCGGTACGATATTCCAGTATATCTTGTAACCACTAAATAATAGATTCGTTTTAAGGTGTTGTTCTGTTTGTATCAATTGGCATGTCAAGGTGATATAGTTACATAAACACATCAGATCATAAAAGTTAAACAATGTCTTCTACATACAATCAAAAAAAACTTACGAATTTACATTACAAAAATGACAAACTATTCCAAATCATACCAATTTCCATTGCTCATTGCAAATGACTCAACTAATCTAATCAAGTTTTCCATTTTCTTTAAAGATCTTTGTGAGATAGTACAACTGAATTAACTGTGTGTTGTTCCGGATGCTTATGATTATCCATTGTTGCCTGTGTACATTTATCACTTTCTACGCAAGTGCTGGTGGGATGTGTTTGTTGGGATGGTATCTTGGCGAGAGTTTTTGGGCGGGAAGTATTTGACGGGAGTAATTTGGCGTTGATAGCGTCGAATGTACAACCCTACAATATCGAATCATCCGTTGAAACCTCTAATGTACTAACATCCCATATCGATCATCCGTTGAACGTAGAATGTTACAACTATACCATACGAATCATCCGTTGGAACCTCTAAATGTACAACCATACCATATCGAATCATCGTTGAACGTCGAATGTACAACTATACCCTTATCGTAGATCATCAGTTGAACATTGATTGTAAAAACCATACATATCGATCATACGTTGAACTCTAATGTACAATACCATTACCATATCGACTATCCTTGAAACATTGAATGTACAACCATACCATTTCGAATCATCCGGTTGAACCTCTAATGTACACACCAAACCAGATCGAATCATCCGTTGAACGTCGAATGTACAACCATACAATATCGAATCATCTGTTGAACCTCTAATGTACAACCATACCATATCGAATCATCCGCTTAAACGTCGCATGTAACAACCATACCATACGAATCATCCGTTGAACATCTAATGTAACACCTACCATATAGAACATCGTTGACCTCTATTGTATCAACCAATACCATATCGGACTCATCCGTTGATAGTCGAATGTACACCATACCATATCGGGCTCATCCGTGAACGTCGAATGTACAACCATACCATATATCGAATCATCCGTTGAACCTCTAATGTACAACCATACCATATCGAATCATCCGTTGAACCTGTAATGTACAACCTAAACATATCGATCATCGTTGATCAGTCAAATGTACAAACCATAACCTATCGAATCATTCATTGAACTGCACCTCTAATGTAAAACCATACCAATATCGACTCAACTGTATACATCGAAATGTTACAACAATAACACTGTCGATCATCGTTGAACATCGAAAGTACAACCTTACCATATCGAATAATCCGTTTGAATCTATTGTACTAACCATACCATATCGAATCATCCGTTGAACCTCTAATGTACAACCATACCATATCGACTCATCCGTTGAACGTCGAATGTACAACCATACCATATCGACTCATCCGTTGAACGTCGAATTGTCAACAATACCATATCGGAATCATCCATTGAACAGCTTAATGTAACAACAATACCATATTGAATCATCCGTTGAACTCTAATGTCACATAAACCATACCATACGACTAATCAGTTGAACGTAGAATGTACAACCATACATGTCGACTCATTCGTTGAACGTCAAATGATACATCCTTTATCATATCGAATCATCCGTTGAACCTTAATGTAAAAACACACCATATCGTTTCATCCCGTTGAACCCACCCACCCAAAAAAACCCCTCTGAATGTACAACCGTCCATATTCCGAATCATTCGTTGATCCTCTATGTTATACAGCTCCTTACCATCTATTGACCCTCATATGTGGAAGTCGAATGTACAACCATTTCATATCGAATCATCCGTTGAACCTACTAATGTACATCTCTTACCATATCGGAATCATCGTTGAAACCTATAATGTACCAAACCATACCCATATCTGCTTATCCGTTGACAAGTCAAAGTACAACCTTACCATATGGATCATCCGTTTAAATCGTCGAATGTACAACCATACTTATCGAATCATCCGTTGAACCTCCAATGTACAAACCATTACCATATCGAATCATCCGTTGAAACCTTAATGTACACCATACCATATCGAATCATCCGTTGATACCTCTAATGTACAAACTATACATGTCGACTATCCGTTGAACGTCGAATGTCCAAAAAAAATTCCATATCGACTATCCGTTTGAACGGTCGTAATGTACAACTTACCATGCTTGACTCATCTGTTGAACCGTCGGACATGTACATCCATACCATATCGAATATTTGTTGAACCTATCATATACAACCATACGATATCGACAGCATCCGTTGAACCTTAATGTACAAACCATACCCATATGAATCATTCGTTGACCTCTTATGTATAACCATACATATTGACTCATCCGTTGAACGACGAATGTACAACCATACCATTATCGAATCATCCGTTGAAACCTTAAGTACAAACCATACCATATCGAATCAATCCGGTTGAAACCTTAATATGTAAAACCATACTATATTGACTCATCGTGAACATCGAATGTATAATCATACAATATCGAATATCCGTTGAAGTCGAATGTACAACCATATCATATCGAATCATCCGTTGAACCTCTAATGTACAACCATACCATATCAAATCATCCGTTGAACCTCTTAATGTAAAACCAAACATACTCGACTCACCGTTGAATCGTCAAATGTAACAACCATACCATATCGAATCTCCGTTGAACCTCTATTGTACATCCATAACATATGTACTCATCCGTTGAACGTCGGAATGTCACCCAAATCCCATACCATACCGAATCATCCGTCTGATCGTCGAATGTACAACCTACCATGTCGGATATTCCATTGAACCTCGAATGTACAACCATAACATATTGAGTCATCTGTTGAACTTCTAATGTACAACCATACCATATCGAATCATCCGTTGAACCTCTAATGTACAACCATACCATATCGAATCATTCGTTGAACCTCTAATGTACAACCATACCATATCGACTCATCCGTTGAACGTCGAATGTACAACCATACCGTATCGAATCAATCGTTGAACCTCTAAATGTACAAACCATTCTATATCGACTCTCAGTTGAAACCTCTAATATATTACCATTTACCATATTTTCTTTTTTTGACTCATTCCGTTGAACGTCGTATGTACAACCATACCATATCGACTCATCCGTTGAACGTCGAATGTATAACCATACCATATCGAATCATCCGTTGAACCTCTAATGTTCAACCATACCATATCGAATCATCCGTTGAACCTCTAATGTACAACCATACCATATCGAATCATCCATTGAACCTCTTATGTGTGAAATAAAGCTAAGCTGGAAGGTTCAATTGTGGAGGGTTATGTTGCAGAAGAAGCATTGACTTTCAGTTCTTATTATTTTCGGGATGTTACCACGAAATTTCATCGTCCCGACCGTAATGTGGACCCCCCACAACGTGTCAGTTTCAGGTGTTCTGATCGGTATGTAAACCGATTGGTTTACTGTCGTTTATTCGGTTTGATGCCCAAGAGTTGAAGAAAGTGAAATGGTATGTACTTCACAACAGTCCTGAGATCAACACGTACCGGTCCCAGTTCAAGAGCTATGCGTTTTTTTATTTTGAAACTTTTTTTTCTTAACTTATCATTTCGATGACTTATTCGAATACCATGAACGTTTTTTAGTTTATTTCCTAACAAAGACATGAAAGAAGAATTCCCCGACTAGTTTGGGTCGCAAGTAAACTTAGACTTATTTTGTGTACTTAATTGTAAAAATAAAAATATCATATTTTGTGTTCTCTATCTAATCCTATCTTCTTCATAGATCCGTCAACGTCACGTAGACAATGACCAAGACCCAGAGGTTAGCACAACCAGCGAGTTATTCGCTTTGGCTAATGGACTATCATGGACTCCAATCTCAGTAAACTCTTGCGTAGTCGACGGTATGAGGTATGTTGTGCACAGTCGCGATAAACGTCGCACAACTCAAAACAGCGGCATTTGTTCGCTGGCCCAGACGGAGAAATGTATTATGGCCAGCTTTAAGAAATCCTCGAGTTTAAGTATTTGTTGTTCAAAGTTGTGTTGTTTCGAGTTAAGACTCGCAACCAAGGACGTAAAGTCAAAAAACTTGTCCTTAGAAACAACATGATACAAATCGACTGCAGTCGTGAGGTGTTTAAAGATGACCAATACATTCTCGTAACACAAGTCAAACAAGTCTTCTACCTTGAAGATAAGACCAAACCCCACTTGAAGGGCTCCCGCCCCCCCCCCCCTCCCCCCGCCTCCTCCATCGTTACTGCGTGTAATATAGTTTTCCGACGAGGGTGTCATCGTGGTAGAGGTGTGTGTCCTGATATTATAATTTCACAACTCATCTGATGTCCCACTTTCTACTAGTTTGAATGCTGGATAATGCGACTTGCATATAGGATCGGCTCAACTCACTCGGTGTGTTGAGTGCAACACCAGATGCATGATGGCTCCTGTCGAAGACGATGATGTATTGATGATGAAGACTGCCATTCCTCTTGATTTTGCATCTTCTGATGTTGAAAGACCTCATCATGTTGATGATGATGGTGTTGAGAAAGATTTTTTAGTGAAGAAGAAGATTGATGTTGTGTGTGTAACTTGCTAGAAAATTACCACTTAATATATTTGAATGAATGAATGAACTAGTTCGTGGGACTCCGTTTAAATGTGTATATTATTTGGATATGTATGTATTTGGATGTATGAATGCTTATATTAATTTGGTTCATGAAATGTGTTTATATGTTTTGCTAAGTGTACTGGTAAGATGTCGTCAGCACAGGTCCCACGGCGATGACGGTGGCGGTGAAGATCGTCCTCCTTCACCCCGTGTACCCACTGATTGCGGGGGTTGCTTCATTAATCGAGGTAAGAATTTCTGAATTATTGTAATACAAGCAAAAATTTGATCCCACTATATTGAAACTTCCCCCTCTTGCCTTGAATTTTCTATGACTTTATCACTAAACTTGATTTGAAGTAAAGGTAAACGAAGCCCATTTGGGCGGCAGGGGGACGAAGGGAAAGGATGGAATACTCGCGACAAAGACCCGAAACCTTTCGCTAAAGGATTCTCGCGGAGCTAAAGGCACCGTCTCGATTCATTTTGATGTGGCGCGCTCCAAACAAAACCTTAAACCCTCTCATGTCCCTTGCGGCTCATGGAGCTAACTACAATCGGCGAGGTCGTTGGGAGTGTGCCTTTGTAACTACCCTTATTGGGGGAAGGTCCCGGAAGCGAGCTGTGAAGGCGGCCATCATTTCAAACTTTGGGGTCAGTTATCATTTTTAATGTTTATTTCATTATTCGTGTTCATTTATTTAATTGTGTTAGATTTATCTAAATTCATTTATTAGTATTTCAATCATATAAATAATAAACAAAATTTAAATTAATATATAAATTATATCTCTAACATCTATTTTTGTTTTGTTGGATTATGATTGCAGAACCTTGTTGACCTCAGCCGCACATGGAATCCTCACGTGGACAGAAATCTACGAACGGCATCAACCAGCTCTTACAAAAAGCTACTATACCAACAAGGCTTCTTTCAAGTGGCCAAGCATTGGAAGGTAGACCACCTAGACCGGACTCTACGATGCTGGAGGGATCAGGCGGGCACGTCACGAGGTAGATTATAGCGGTTGAGTGGGATAGATACATTCGGTTTTGGATATGATCCCAAGAAACTTGATTCGAAAGCCGCTCAAAATCGGCAAATCTGGCAAAAGAGCGTGGTATATCTCGCAAGGATCCCAGTCGCCTGGTCGAATTCGATATGAGATGGTAATAAAACATTATAATTAATTTTACATACATAAGTACATATATAATCCCGCGCTCTCTATACGCTTTGGTGTGTTGCGCGCGCGCATTGTCGGTTTTTATTAGTTTCATCTTATTTGCGTGTAGTATGGACAGAGGGACAGGCCTTAGACACTCAGGGAGGTACCTTCGCTCATTGACACACTTCTGGTCGACACACACTGTTGACAGGTATTCATTAAAGGATGACGGACGCCACATATATGTAAGTTGTTTTCTGTGCGCGCAAAACACACTTTAATGAATTATCAAGAAATAATAGTAGCAACCGGACTAATATTTTCTAATCTTGTGTTTTTTATCACTATATAAGAAGGTGTTGGAGAGGCATGGAGGCTCTACCAGTGAGTCACAGAGGATAAGATCAATCGATGTGTCAGAGGGGTGGTCCTCATCCTCGAGACAGGGAATACCCTTGTCAAACAGTGTGTGTCGCAAGAAGGTGTCAATGAGCGAAGGGTTACTCCTGAGTTTGTCTAAGGCCTGTCTCTGTACATACACACAGCATTAAGATGAAAACTAATTAAAACGACAGATAACAACACACCAAAGCTCGTATAATCACGATATATATGTACATATGTATGTAAAATAATTATATGTTTTATATACCACTCTCATCTGAAGGCGAGCCCAGGAGACTGTGGATCCTTGTCGAGATAATGACCCAGCTCTTTTGCAGTTTTGCCATTTTGGCGGCTCGATCAAGGTCTTCTTGGGTCATTCCAAAAAACCGAATTGTAGTTATCCCACTCATACGCTATATTCTCCTAGGGACGTGCCGCACTGTTCGGCCTCCACATCGTAAGTCCGGTCATGGGGGTCTACCTTCAATGCTTGGCCTTGAAAGAAGCCTTGTTGGATATTGTAGGCTTTTTGTAAGTGCTGGTTGATGCCCTTCGTAGATTTTTGTTCCAGCAGGGAGGATCTCTCCCATGTGCGCCCTCCCTCGAGGTCTAACAAGGTCTGCAATCTTATACAACAAAAACAAAAATAGAGTAGAGATTATAATTATATATTTATTTTAAATTTGTTTAATTTATTTATATGATATAAATAAATAAATGAATTTAGTAAATTATACACAATTAAAATAAATGAACACGAATAATGATATAAACCATAAAAGGATAACGACCCCAATATTTGAAAATGATGGCCCGCATTATGCTCCTTCGGGGACCTTCTCCCAAGAAGGGTGTAAGTACAAAGGCACACTCCAACGGACCTCCCCGATGTTAGTTAGACCAGTGAGCCGCATGGGGTCTTGAGGAGGGTTTAAGGATTGTTTTGTCACACACATCAAATGAATCGCAGAGGGGGCCTTTAGCTTCCGCGATATCCTTTAGCGAAAGGTTTCGGGTCTTGTCGCGGGTATCTAATTACTTATTATATGTAATTAACCATTTTAATCCAAAATAATATCAATATGACATTTTATACCCTCCAACTTATTTTATACAAAATAAAATAAATATAATAACATGTCTAAAATAGACCCCAATAGTTTCAAAAATTACAAATCACCCCCTTATACTTTTAAATCACAATTCGGCTAACTAATTAATTCACAAAATCCTAATTTAATTTTTCCCAATCACAAACATAATTATTATTCAATAATTGTCATTAAATGCACCTGTAAAAATAGCAAAACCCTAACCCTAATTTATTTTATCATTTTTCTTTCCTTTTTCCTTTTATTCGAAAATCGGCAAACTAAGAAAAATCCCCAATAATTATTCGAATCCTTCTTAAATTTTCCAACAATTTATCTGAGTCATATATTAAATAAAAAACCTTATAAAAATATAAAATCAATTATACAAATAATTTTTATGCCGATTTCATAATTAGCTAAAAATTAGGGTTTCGAACATGTTTTAATTTATAAAATCAATATAACATGCATGAATATTTTTCTTAAGCATAGAACGAATTAATATGATGAAAAATGAGATACAAAAATACCTTTGATGATCCTTGGTGATTTTATGAATTTATGCTATTCGGTTGTGTTATTCGAACCAAAATAATTACCCCGATTGAACCAAGCACTCTACAATCTTTCCAATATTTTTCCCACGATCCTTGATCTCCAAAACACCTTAGAAAATTCGTGCTTGCCCTTGGAAAATTCTTATGCCGCCACTTTTAGTTTTTAGGGTTTTCGGAAATTATGTTTTAGGGATTTAACAAAATAAAATGCATAGATAAATATAATGGGGTATTTTGCCGAGATTATGGGCCTTTCAAAATATATTAAATCAGATTTTAAACTTGCCTAATTTATTTTATTATTATCCATATTTATTTTATATTAATTGTAAAGTATAAATACTTAAATACATATAATTCGGCTAATTATATATATACAAAAATATTAATTATTTTTCTTATATAATATAAAGTATTTTAATCTTACATAAATTTCATAATTGTCACATGTTGCATTTTTATAATTTCTAACATTTAAATGAAGTTTATTTAAGCTTTTATGGAATTTTCTTGCATTAGGGGTACTTTGGTAATTTTACACTTGTTGAGATTTTTAGTTTTTACAGAATAACTCGCTGGTTGCACTAACACCTGGGTCATTGTCTATGTGACGTTGACGTATCTATGAAGATGATATGATTAGATAGAGAACACAAAATATGATATCGTTATTTTTACAGTTAAGTACACAAAATAGGTCTAAGTTTACCTGCGACCCAAACCAGTTGAGGAATTCTTCTTTCATGTCTTTGTTAGGAAATTTACTGAAAAACGTTCATGGTATTAGAATAAGTCGTCGAAAAGATAAGTTAAGAAAAAGAAGTTTCAAAATAAAAACGCGTACCTCTTGAACTGGGACCGGTACGTGTCGATTTCAGGACTGTTGTGAAGTACATACCATATCACTTTCTTCAACTCTTGGGCATCAAACCGAATAACAGACCGTAAACCAATCGATTTACATAGTGATCGGAACACCTGAAACTGACACGTTGGGGGAGGGGGGTCCACATTACGGTCGGGACGATTAAATTTCGTAGTAACATCCCGAAAATAATGAGAACTGAAAGTCAATGCTTCTTCTGCAACATAACCCTCCGCAATCGAACCTTCCGGCTTAGCTTTATTTCGTACATAACCTTTTAGCTTTTTCATGAATCTTTCAAATGGAAACATCCACCGGGGGCGGATAGGCCCGCCTTCAAGAGCCTCTAGAGGTAAATGGATAACCAAGTGAATCATAATGTCAAAGAAAGCAGGAGGATATATGAGCTCGAGATTGCACAGAATATCGACCACCTTGCTCTGAGCTTTCAACATGTCATCCTCCATCAAAGTTGTAGAGCAGATTTGCTTAAAGAATGAACATAGCTCGATTATTGGTTTTGCAACCTCATCGGGCAAGTATTGCTGAAGTCCGTAAGGAAGTAAACGTTGCATCATTATATGACAGTCATGAGACTTCAGGCCCGTTATATTGGTATCATTATCGGTCACTTTGTGCTTGAAGTTGGATCCGAACCCATCTGGTAGTTTAACTCCTTTGATGAACTGACAAAACTTTTTTCTGTTCTCTGGTGAGAAAGAATACGCAGCCTGAGGCTTCGAGCACTTCCCGTTTTTGGTTTGGCCAAGCCACAAGCCACTTCGAATGCCTAACTTTTTCAAGTCTTGTCTTGCCTTAGCGGTGTCTTTAGATTTGTCATTCATTAACAAAGTGTTCAAGATGGCCTCCAACACATTTTTTTCGATATGCATGATGTCTAAATTGTGTTTTAGTGTAAGAAAAGACCAATACTCAAGCTCGTAAAAAATAGATCGTTTAGTCCAGTTCAGCTCGACAAGAACATTGCGTTTTATCTTCACACCCCCATAACTCGGATGTTTACCCTTCACACGCGTGGGCAATCTAGCAAGTTGAGCCTGGATTTGATCCCGGTCGAATTTTCTAGGAGGATCTCCGTCTTCTATCTCACCATTGAATTCAAGTGACCTCCTCCATTTATGGGGCTTTTTTAAGAATCTTCTGTGGCCAACATAAGCTGTTTTGCCTAACACACGTACATATGGAGTGTCTTCATTACGTGTAGGGCATGCCTTGTAACCTTGCCCACTCCACCCAGACAAACTACTTCGAGTAGGAAAATCATTGATGGTCCATAAAACCATCGCTCTCATATTGAACTTCTGGCCTGTAGCAACGTCTATAGTCTCGACACCTTTCAATGCCCATAATGGGAAAGATGTAATGATACTGTTCTGTCCTGGCTGTTGGGTAGCATTTCTGATGATCTGTATTTGAGTCAAGTTTACTCTGAGAATGTTGCTGAAGTTTAGAAAGAATTAAAAGAAACATATGATAAACTTGATGGGTCTATTTTGTTTAATCTAATGATGAAAATTAATAATTTTAAACAAAATGGCCTCTCTATTTCTGAATATTATCATAAATTGAATTCCTTGTGGAGAGAATTTGATATTCTTACTAAGTTGACTCCTTGTTCTTGTGATGCCAAAACTGATTTAGGTCAACATAATTAACTAATGAAGTTAATGCAGTTTTTGATGGTCTTGGATGATGTTTACTTACCTATAAGGAGTTCCTTGTTAACCTAGACTGAGTTACCTGATGTTAAAGATGCCTTTATGATTGTTTATAGAGACGAATCTCATAGGGGGCTTGGTTCTAGCTTAGGGGTTCAGAAACCTACTGTTAGTGCTTTTGTGTCTAAAACATCTGAAAATCAAAACAGAAGTCAAAACAGAAAAAACAATGTTTTTTATAATCAAAATGCTTCTAATAATAATGGTTCTAACAATTATAACAATTTTGGTTCTAATAATCAAAATAACAAAGGTCAATATAATTCCTTGAGTTGCAAGAATTGTGGAATGAAAGATCATACCATAGACAGATGTTTTGAGATTAACGGGTATCCAAATGGCTTTAAAAAGAATCAAAATGCGAAAAGTTTTTCTAACAATAAAGGGAATTCTAGTAATAATGTTGATGTTAAGAAAAACTCCTCTGGAATGCCTTTTACAAGTGATCAAATTGCTAAACTGATGAGTCTGATAGGAGATAAACCTGGTAATGGAATTCATGCCAATATGGCAGGTATCCAGTGTTCCTTTTTTAATGCCAATGTTTTCTTTAACAATAATTTCTATAAGTTCTTTAATGCCAACATTAAAGCTAATGGGGTTAGCTATAACTTTGGATGGATTATAGACTCAGAAGCAAACCAGCACATTACTTCTAGTACTAGTAATATGACAAATGTTATTGATATTGCAGAACTAAATATTACAGTAGGTCACCCAAATGGCACTACTACTAAGATAAGAAAGGTTGCAAATCTTAAACTAACTAATAACATAGTACTATTTGATGTGTTGGTTATACCTGAGTATTGTGTCAGCCTGTTATTTGTTAATAAGCTGGTCAGGGATAGCAAATTGCATGTTGGGATTGATGAGTATGAATGTATCATTCAGGACTTGTAAACGGAGAATATTCTAGGGATTGGGAGTGAGGCTAGAGGCCTTTATGTGTTTAATACTGAATGTAAGGCCACATAATTTAAAAGTAATAACAGTTTTTGTGCTTTAATGTTTCTAAAGGAATTTGGCATAACAGACTTGGTCATCCCTCTGACCAAGTCATGTATGTTCTTAAAAACAGAGTATTGGAAAACTAACTCATGCCATGCCTTGTGAAGTTTGTCATCATGCCAAATAAGTAAGAGAACCATTTCCCTTAAGTGAACATAAGTCTGATTCCTTAGGGGGTCTTATTCACCTTGACCTTTGGGGGCCCTATAAAGTCATAACTAGAGATGGGTTTAGATATTTTTTAACTGTGGTTGATGACTATTCTAGGGCAGTGTAGGTTTATTTGTTAAAAACCAAAGATGAAGTGTATGATCATCTTATCAGTTTTATTAAACTTATTGCCACTTAATTTTCTAAAGTTGTGAAAGTTATAAGGTCTGACAATGAAACAGAATTTGTTAATAATAAAATGACTGATTTCTTAAATAACAGTGGTATAATTCATCAAACTAGTTGTGCCTATACCCCTCAGCAAAATGGGGTTGTTGAGAGGAAACACAAACATCTGCTAAATGTTGCTAGAAGTCTGATGTTTCACAGGGGAATACCTTTGTGTTTTTGGTCTGAATGCATTCTAACAGCCACATATTTGATCAACAGGCTACCCTCTTCAGTGTTGAATGGGAAATCACCTTTTTATAAATTATATTGTATAGAACCATCTCTCTCTCATCTAAGAAGCTTTGGTTGTCTGTGTTCTGGTAAAATTTTAAATGAAGATGACAAATTTTCTCAAAGATCAAAAAAATGTGTCCTAACCGGTTTTTTCTAAAAAAAGGCTTACAAACTGTTGAGTCTTGAGAACAGGAGTATTTTCTATTCTAGGGATGTAAAGTTCTATGAAACCATTTTTCCTTATAAAATGAGTTCTAAAAAAGATAAGTGCCTTGTTAAAAATAGTTCTGAGTTAAAAATGTTTTTTGAAAATGATGATGCACCTAATCATAAAACATTTTTTGATGATTTTCAAACTGATAGTCAAGCTTCAAGTCCCAATGATGATGGGAGAGAGCCATCTAGTAGCAACATTGGTTCTGAATCTGATTCAGATGATATTGCAAGGGAGCAGTCATCTGATAATGAACAAGAACCAATGCAGATAGGTGAAGAAGACTTCTCTGAGGGTAATAATTTTGAAAACTTTGAGGTTCCCAATCTCTTGTTTAACACTGAAGAGAGTACTGGGGAGAGTAATACTCTTAGAAGGTCTAGTAGACAATCAAAATTACCTCATAAACTTAATGATTATGTGCTGAATAGTAAAGCTAGGTATGGCCTTGATAAGTTTGTCAATCATACTTGGTTATCTGCTGAGAATTGTGGTTTTATTGCTAATGTTAATAAGATCTTTGAACCCAAAACTTATGAGGAGGCTGCTCTTGATAAGAATTGAGTTCAAGCCATGAATGAAGAAATGCATGTTTTATATGAAAACAATACTTGGGATCTTGTTGAGCTTCCTAGAAATAAGAGAGTTATAGGATCAAAATAGGTTTATAAAACAAAGCTTAAGTCTACTGGTGAAATTGATAGATACAAAGCTAAGCTTGTTGCCAAGGGGTTTAACCAAAAAAAGGGCATAGACTATGAAGAGACCTTTAGTCTTGTTGTAAAAATGGGAACTGTTAGGTGTTTAATTAGTTTAGTTATCCAAAATGGTTGGTGCTTGTTTCAACTGGATGTTAACAATGCCTTTTTATATGGCAATCTTGATGAAGATGTGTATATGTTACCTCCACCAGGTTTTTATGATAAAAATGAAACAAGGGTTTGTAAATTAAAGAAGTCTTTATATGGTCTAAAACAGGCTCCTAGACAATGGAATAATAGATTGTCTGAGGCCTTAATTAAAACTGGCTTTAAACAAAGTGGACATGATCATTCTTTATCTACTAAAGAGTCTGGTGGTAGTTTCATTGCCTTATTAGTCTATGTTGATGATATAGTCTTAACTGGTAACAATATTAATGAAATCAACAATGTTAAAAAGTTTTTGAGTAGTAAATTCAAGATTAAAGATCTTGGTGAACTCATAAACTTTCTTGGTATTGAGGTGTTAAAAACTGATAAGGGTGGTTTGTGCTTGTCTCAAAGAAAATACTATCTAGAATTATTGCATGACTATGGTTTATTGGCATGTAAGCCTGTATCTACTCCTCTGCCTATAAACATTATCCTAGCACATAAAGAAAAAGAAGGAGACAAGTTCCTTAAGAATATAACAAACTATCAAAGGCTTGTAGGGAAACTGATATACTTGACTCTTACAAGGCCAGATTTCTCTTACTCTATGCATTTTCTTAGTCAACATATGCATGCTCCCCTCTAGTCTCATATGGATCTTGGTTTAAGGGTTCTAAGGTATCTTAAAGGTGCTCCAGGATCAGGTATTGATTTTTAGAAATCTGAGCATATGTCCCTAAAGGTATATGCTGACTCAGACTGGGCTAAGTGTCTTGTGACTAGGAGATCAGTCTCAGGATACTGTGTGGTTTATAATGGTTGTTTAGTCTCCTAGAAAAGCAAAAAGTAGGCTACCTTGTCTAGATCTTCTACTGAAGCAGAATATAGGTCAATGGCAGCTGCTACTTGTGAGTTGATGTGGATTGTGAATATTCTAAAGGATTTAAAGGTAACAAACTTATTGCCAGCTGAGTTATTTTGTGATAATAGTGCAGCAATTCAGATTGCTGCAAATCCTGTAATGCATGAAAAAACAAAACACTTTCATCTGGATGTTCATATAATTAGAGAAAAAATTGCTTCAGGTTTAATAAAAACTGCAAAAATAGTGCAGATATTTTTACTAAAGCTTTGGGATTTCCTCAACACAGTTTCTTAATGAAAAAATTACCCCTTCTTAATCTATATGCAAAATCAGTTTGAGGGGGGATGTTGGAATATCAAACTTATTTTGGTGAGTGTAAACTACAGGGACTAATTGTGTAATTATCCTATAGTAGTTTACACTAGTTCTAACGTTTGGCTGTGTTTAGTCTTGTCTCTTTCTTTAGGGGCTAAAGTGGAAATATGGAGTCTATAAATTGCTCATCCCTAGCTCTGGATCTATAAGCGTTTTCTCTCTCAAGCAATCATTCTATCTCTCTCAATACTTTGATCTTAAAGATCCCTGTTTAATTTTGGATTACTGATTGTAATCATTTGATTATAAACGTGTGTGTGAGTTATTGTATTCATGAGTAACACCCATTTAGGGATTACTCCTTTTCATTGTAATCGTTCTAGATAACACTCGTTTGAGGACTATCTTTCTGTATTCATTATTAATAATAAAGGAGTGGTTGGTTGAATATATCCTTGGGTATTAATTTTTACATGCATGAATATTAAGTTCTTAAATGATCCATTGTATGGTCAATGCCGTGCAGAGAAAATAAGAACTTGACTGGAACTGCCTGATATGCAAGAATAAATGCTCACCTAGGCATAGTTTTTTTATACTTTCACCGATAATGCTCATACTTAACGGAATGTTTTGTCTTATGTATTTCTTAAGAGGAAGGTGATTCAGTCGACATACCTCTTCTTTCTCTTACTCACTCTCTCTCGGTTAAATGACGTCTATCTTTTATATATCCAGCCTACCTTGGCGGGGCTTGAAAGCAGGAAATAAGAAACAGAAGTTGAGTAGAAGTTGACAACCGAGATATATTCATGGATATCACCTACGCCAAATCATAGACCAAAACTCAATTACATAGAAATAGTGAAATCAAGTCATATGAGATTCATATAATTTCATATCAAACCGAAAACTCACATAATTTGTACTGATATCACCTGCATGACAACACCAACGCCAAATATCTAACACAAATAAACTTCATTTAATTAATTCAAGTTGTTGCACAATTACGACAACAAACCCAAAATTTGATCGCGGAATGCTAGATTGCGAGTTGTATCAAGCACAAGTAGCAAACACGAGAGACTACAAAAAATGAAAAGAATATGCACACGCTAGACCCTTAAACGCCCCTTTATTAAACCTAATAAAGCTTATAATTTGAGGGGGTGGAAACCTATCCTAAGTTGAATAGGAAACTCCTTACCTTGCAAGGCAAGCTAACCAATCCTAGTTATAGTTTATTCCTAATCTAAATTACAATGTATACTTAACCCCCAACCTATGTTTAAATTTACTCCTAATATCCTACAATTAACACCCTATGAGTAACACTTAAACATAACCGATACTCAGCATCTTTTCCTCATGCTGGAACCTTGAATCGGGGACCACCTTGTCGACCAGGCATTGTACTTCAGTAATTTCCCTAGATTAGCTTCCATAGAATCCTTCACTTTCTTCTTTTCAGCAACATTACCCTCTGCACCCTCTTGACCAAGTAATCTGGTTAACATAATGTTTGCCCCCACCTTTATACCAAGGTGTACCTTTTCCTGCTCCTTTATCAAGCAATCCGTGTTTGTTTTTTCTTCAAGTTGTATGTCCTCTAGCCATCTTTGAGCTACTGCAGCATCATCGTTACTAACCTAAAAAACCCCAGCTTTACGATTCCCTTGAGCTCCTTGTAGTTCCATCTTATACCAAACACGTTTATCAACCTGTACTCCATGGACTTCTGTTTTAACACCAGGACCAAGTTGTTTGAACCCAACTTGTTTAACACCAAGTTGCTTGAATCCAACTTGTTTTAAACCTTCATGCTTTTGTACACCAAAAGTCATCACTTTTGCTTCCAAAGTATACACACAGTTCCTTTTTCTGATCCCAGTCATCATAACCCGACAACCTTCGATCACCTTGATTCTACCCATCTGCATATTCACAGTATAACCCTCTTTTTCATAAGTACCCAATGAAATCAAACTTCTTCTTAACCTTAGAACATACCTGACATCCTCCAGTATAAAGTTTGATCCATAATGCAACTGTATCTTTAGTTTGCCTATCCCTTTGATAGTGCATGTCCTGTTATCACCTAACTGAACCGAACCACTATCAACAACCTTAAAGTCATATAAGAAATCCCTCCTATGTGTCATATGATAAGATCTACCTGAATCCATTACCAATTCAGTCATCTTACAATTCCCGACTACCACCAGGGCTTTTCTAAAGTAGGCGTTACCCTCGTCATCAGAAGAATAAGAATCCTGATCACGCTTACCCTTCTTGACGAACCCACTTGACTTCTTCATTGGACAGTCTCTCTTTAGATGACCCTCTGAATGACATATGAAGCACTTGAGTTTACCAGTTCCACCCCTTGACTTAAACCATGAACTTCCACCAGAATGAGTTGTACCTGAACGATCTAACTTTCCCCTTACATATAACCCGTCAGCAGTTTCTTCCTTTGTGCCTTCAATTCTTTTCTTCAACTCTCTTGAATTCAGAGTCGCCAGAACATCCTCCATTGTCAAGGATTCCCTCTCATACAACAATGTCTCCACAAAGTTTTCATAAGACGATGGCAACGACGTAAGTAACATAAGTGCCTGATCCTCATCCTCAATCTCGATATCAATATTTGCCAAATCAAGTATCAACTTATTAAACTCATCTATATGATCACCCAGTTTCGTATCTGGACTCATATAGTACGTGTACAACTTCTTCTTCAGATATAGTCTATTTGCTAAGGACTTAGTCATATACAGACTAGTTAACTTCGTCCAAATTCCTGTGGCAGTTGTTTCCTTGGTAACTTCTCGTAAAACACGATATCCCAAGCATAGAATCAAGGTAGTGTATGCTGTCTTCATCAAAGCAGCCTTTTCACTTGCTTCCATGTCCGCGGGTAATGTCTCTAATGCAGCATCACATCCTTGTTGTACCATTAAAGCTTGCATCTTTATTTGCCATAACCCAAAGTCATTCTTCCCATTGAATTTTTCGATGTCAAACCTAGTTATAGAACTAGTCATTCTTCTTTTACCTTGCTAAAAACCTTGTCAAATTGTTTCTTAACCAATTTACTGACAAGTCTCACAAGCCGTATGCAATATTTCCTTTATTGCTATAAACCCTTCTTGCAACTTGAATTAATTAGACAAACCCTAACCCCTGGATCATGATCAAGCAAACCCGGTCGTTAACTTAAAACCGAAGTAAACCACGACCGAAACTTAAACCACAAGAAAAAATTTATCCCAGCAACAAGAAACCTTCGAACTTCTCGATTTACAAAATTCTTAAAGTTGAAGTTTTTATATTCGAAAAGATAACTTGGTATTTTATAATAATAAAAAACCAAAACTCCCTTGTCGCCTTGTATTCATGTGCCAAAGAAATAAGTAAAAACCAGCATAAACCAACCTCCTGTTGACTTTTAATTATTTTCTTCACGTGATCAATTAGCAAACAAGTGAAACGCGTCTTCGTCTTCTTCCTCCTAGTAAAGGGCAAAAACGTAAACTTTCGTTAAACAAAAAGAGGGGTTACTGTGTCTTAAGAGGTTAGAGCGTTGGGTGTAGTAACGCCGGCAACGGCGTTGGGCTGCGTTGTCCGGCGTTACTACACCGATTGCCGGCGTTACCCAAAGGCGTTGGGCTCGGCGTTGGCCGGCCAACGTGCGTTGGGGTAGTTTTAAAAAAAAACAGTTTACCCCCCTCCCCCCCTCCCCCTCA
>BQNB010084157.1:0-10000 GCA_026074375.1 Tanacetum coccineum
TTATGATGCGTAATAACATATGCTAGCTAGTATGGACGGTATATATATGAGCTACCATTTTTTGAAAGCCAATAACGATATATAAGACCATATTTCCATACAATCATTACCGTGTATCATCAACACCTTTCACTTTCGAACGAACTTTGTCCTCAAGGAGTCGCAAAGTCTAAGCAATACCATTGTTTAAAATGGTTTTGTTTACCACTACTTGGTGAATGCAAAAATGAAAAATGTAATATAACCAGACTTTGCACAAAATTTAAATAGTTATTGTCTTCACAATCAACGCTACTCGCCAAACGAGTTTTATACTATGTTGCATGGAAACGCTGTCGGGGTTAGGGATGGCAAAAAAACCCGAACCCAATGGGGAAATCCAAAACCCGAAGTTTTTTGGGCGGGGCGGTGCATGCTTATCGGGTTTCGGGGCGGGTTAGAGGGCATTAACGGGGATTTTTATCGGATTCGGGGCGGGGACGGGGCACAACATCCCCAACCCGCCCGCCCCGCCCCGAAACTATATATACATATTGATCTATAATATTCATATATTGTTGTGTTAGTATTTACGTAATAAAACCAATATTATCGATTTTTTTTAGTTTTGTATCTTTGTAAGATTGCAAGTTGTGATTAGAAAAAACTTTATTTGTCTAATGTTTTTAAAAGAAGTTTTAAATTTTTTAAAGTGGTTATCATTATTTATGTCAAATTTGTTTATGAAGGCTACTAATAATATATTATTAGTTGGTTCTTGATTATTCATAATATTGCATGTAATCACATTTGTAAAAATATTGCGTAAAAATAATAATAAATGGATAACAACGTGTATTTGGTGGAGCATTGCACTCGTAAGGACGCCCCAATAAGATCCCCAACAGGGATTGGAGCGGGTTTGGGGGAGCATCTCGCCCCAATGGAGCGCTCCAATACGATGGGGATCGGGACGGGTTTGGGGCTTGGTTTGCTAATCGGGTTTGGGGATGGAGGGTAGTCGGCCCGCTCCAAACCCGCCCCATTGCCATTCCTAGTCGGGGTGATGTCTTTCGTACCGGAAACGTTTCAGAAACGGGAAACGCCTGAAAACGCATGGAAACGCCTCAGAAACGTTTATGAAAAATAGGAAACGTTTCACTACGAACGGAAATGCAGGAAACGTTTGGGAAACGTTTCTGACCCTTTTAAACGTTTGTTAATGTATGAAAAACGTTGCACACGCTTTCTTAAAACTCCGCTGCAAACGTTTGGCGAAAGAGACCCACTTACCAAGAGATAGCCATAAGAGAAAGAAGATGAAGAGCAAAATATGTTTTGATAAAAGCGGCTGGGAGTATGATACTATGATGATATAACCTAATTATCTAGATATTCTAATTCATACCTTTCAACCCAATGCTTATAATTTATGGCCCATTAAATGCAAAAATGAAATACATCTAAATTTCATTTATAACATAAAATAAAACAACTTAAACATTAACTATTGTATTACCAGCACGTGTACATATTTTTTTTTAAATATATAAATATTTTAAGGATTTAAAAATCTAATTTAATATTGGATGTTTGATGTTTCTTTATTTTATTAATAAATATATAAAATACACAAACGTTTATAGCCGTACCTGTTTTTTGAATTTTTGGATATTGACGTTTCTAAGTATCCGTTTCCGTCCCCGTCCCCGTTTCTGTGCCCGTCTTATTGTCTCCTTTACATGATGCCATGCGTGTCATCAATCCGCACTAGTCACGAAACAAACTCTTAACCATCGATCACATCACATCACATGCATCACAATCTCCACCATTCATTATCATCCTTCAACCCCCAACTACTACATTTAATTCTGCTACATACTATTTCTCACTATTAAATAGAACCAAGATTTATCCACCTTACATCATAATAATAATTAGTGTAAAAGAAGTTGTTGTTTTCCACCTAAATTGCAACAGCTGAACACCCCATGGCGAGTGGCAATATATATTACGTAAAAAGATAGTTTTGGTGACAAAAGAAACATATTCTATAGATCAATCTTTCAATTTTCATTAATTCCATGAGATATTGTGAATGCCCATTTCATAGAGATTGTGAACTAAAGTGAAATGAGACAAAATCAAAGAATAACCAACTAAGATTACAAAGAAAATAGAGAAGGGTCATGTTACTAAGACCCCTCCTAAGTAAAGTTCAGAAGATCGCAAAAAAATAACCTATTGCGATTACCAAAAAATTACATAGAACCATAATGTCAAAAAGCTGAACCCCTTTGTTGCTTTTAGCTTATCTTAATATCACAAAAATCATACTATTCATTACAAAGTTGTACTACAGTAAATGCCTCTTACATTTGCTGTCATCACCAAATGTTTCCCTCCATTTTTCTTATTTCTACTACTATATAGTACTAGTCACACGGATCAACATTTGCTATGAAATCTTGACCCTTTATTCCTTTCACTCGGATCATCAATGTATGGCTAGGATCACTTATTCAACAAACACATATATCCTTAAAGAAACACAAAGATCCATTGTGTAAAAGAGAGCCTCTCTCATTTATTATCCTTATATATCATACACTTCTACCCAAACACACCAAACACACACTTTTTCATCAAGAGTTTCTGGAGATCTAACCAAATTACCTAAAACACTTAGGAGCTTATGTACCATACAACCCAAAATTTACCATCTATTATTTCAACATGTTGCTCTTTGTGTCTTGACAAGTGTGTATTCCGTGGGTTAAACTACCTTCATATTACACAAGGTTAGGCACTCGTTTTGTTTGTGAATAATTTTTTTTTCTAGCCACACTATATCTTGTACTGCTTGATGGATCATGAAATTATGTGTCAGATGGAACAGGATATTTACTAAAGTTAGTCTCTATGTGAAGTTGTATGTTCATGGAAGTTAGGTGAATAAATACTCTCATGCTTTGTAAAAAAAATAGAAATGACAAATTGGGTTAATGACACTTGATTAGTTCTCTTTCCTTAGCATTGCTTTAGTAGGAATGTTAAATGGATCCTTTTAGTGGTATTATTATGGTTATTTTTAACACTACAAGATATAGGACCTTTAGTGACTCTTACAAAGTGTCAATAAAAGCCAATAAAGAATCACTAAAGCATTTGTATCTAACACTTTTGTTACTGTTGGTTATGCCTTTGAAAAATGTTGCCTAACTTGATTTTCAATTTTGATATGATGTTTTAATGCCTACATTAATGGCTTGCACGATGGGTTGAAGTTATTCGAAATAGGTTACTCTCACCTAGGGATATTTTTTAAATTCTAAATTCACTAAATATCCTAATCCAAATCCAGAGTTGGAGACAGAGGAGGAGACAATAGAGGGAGAGGGAGAGAAGGTGGAGACAATAGAGGGCGGGGGAGAGAAGGTGTATACAATAGAGGGAGAAGGAGAGAATGTAGAGACAATAGATGGTGAGGGAGAGAAGGTGGATACAATAGTGGGAGAGGGAGAGAAGGTGGATACAATAGAGGGAGAGGGAGATGGGTTGGCAGAAACTGAACCAGTGTGAAGGAGTATATGGGATGGACATTAAATGACAACTAAGTTGCATTTTCTGAAAAATGTTCTGTTAGTAATTGAATTACGATATAACATACTAAACAAATGGGTGGTTTGTTTACGAGAGAATAGATTTCTAGAACTATGATATTTTGTAGTATATGCTAGGATCAATTTTCCGTGGTATTTGAATGTGTAACTACACATTCTACATGTAATATGTTTGAATAGTTTGTTTTTGTTATTAAGCAAACATAATGATTGATCTATCGCACAATTTTAGATATCATGTTTAGCTATAATGAATGTTGTACACTGCCACGGTTAGTTTGTTGAGCAAAAAGACTCCATCTGTTGGTTCGATTTGTTGTTGGTTTCAAGCTGAGGATCTTCATATCAGATAAGACATAAACCAATACCTACTAGATGATAGAGTTGGCCCAAGCCCGTTTGTGGGTTATGGGCCCATTAGGGTTTCATGTATCTTATCATTATAATTAGTTATCAATAAAGTCAAAATACCAATGGGGTTTCAATGTTAAACATGGTAGCAACAGAAGCTTCACACACGAATACAATCAGTTGTTGAGAAAAAAGACTGCCACGGTTAGTTTGTTTAGCAAAAAGACTCCATCTGTTGGTTCGATTTGTTGTTGGTTTCTGAGAATCTTCAGATTAGACAAGACACAAACGAGTACCTACTAGATGATAGAGTTGGCCCAAGCCCGTTTGTGGGTTATAGGTCCATTAGGGTTTATGATTAGGGATACCAATGGGGTTTCAATGTTAAACATGGTAGCAACAGAAGCATCACACACGAATACAATAAGTTGTTTAAGAATTCGGCCAAACAAATGTTCAAACTTAAAAGTCACCAACTGATAAACCTGGATAAACCAAACTATATTTTTTGTATATACGGGATAACCCAAAGTATCCTTTTTTTACATACGAGATAACCCGATGTATCCCTTTTTTTGATAGCCCAAAGTATTCTTATATATATAACCAAAGTATCATACCATAGAATAAACCAATGTATTCTGAAAAACAAAAAACTTTTTTTTTCAATAAACATAAAAGAACCGTTGTTGTGGCATAATAAAGCCCATGGTTCTAAAAGGCGCGCAAAGGCTTCACAAAGGCGCATAGACCAAGGCTTGGGCTTAAGGCTTGACGTGAGATGAGGAGTGAAAAAAACGTGATAAGACGCGATAAAACGTGATGCGTGGAGGCTTTTTGAATTCAATTTCGATAAAAATCGTATTTTTATATAGACTTGAAAAAGATTACATGCAAAGATAGTTTCTTGACTTTATTCCTTATATATGACACTTTTTGTAGACTCAATATATTTGTAATATGATATAAATATATAAATTTATAAATATTTTCATATTTTGTGCCGCTTTAAGTCACGCCTTAAAAACGTCATGACTCGCCATAGCTCGCAAAGGCGTGAGGCTTGGCCATACCGCCACGCCACGCCTCACGCTATTTATAACCTTGATAAAGCCTAACCACAAACAAACATTGAGATTAACAAATCTCGTAAGCGATAAGGAGTAACGAGTAAGGTTTGACGGGTGGTTTAAGTGAGGCAGCTCAGCGTAGCCATCTAGTTACGAGGATCAGACGTGCTCCGATAACCAATGGTTCATAACCATGTATGAACATTAAAAAACCCCATGGGTATTATGACTTTATTCATAACTATTTATAATGATAAGATACATGAAAACCTAATCACCCATAACCCACAAACGGGCTTGGGCCAACTCTATCATCTAATAGTACCACCTTTATAAACGAAATTTCAAGTGAGCAAGTTTGTTTAACTAATTTTAGCATGTCGAAAAATGACTTCATCAAAGTTTGCTGAAACATTCATATATAAGGGCATCGAGCCAATAAGCTATCAAACATCACTTTGAAATTACATGTTTCTAGTATTTGTATTTAGGATCTTGATTTCTTCTGTACTGTAGAGCTAGCTGGCCATACGATAATGTGAAACAGGTCCCATTAAACTCAGTTAATCATGGTCCAAATGAAAAGTAAGAATACACTCAAATGGACAGAGAGTCCTAAATGTCGCTCGAGTTTCTGTTAGATTTAACCTTTTTTGGAGTGGATTTCTGTTATTGAGAGAGAAAGTGAGTTGTCCGTTGGAAGCTATGCTAAATACTACTCATATGCTACAACGTGGACTGAAGACAACATTGTCAAAATCGAAAACCAAACAATACTTTAGTTAATTAAGCTGTTGCACACATCACAAGTACACCACCCGTATCCAATTGCTTCACATGCGCTACTTCATCGGTTATTGGAACATCCACCTTCACCACCTGATCCATTTACTTCACACGCGCTACTTCATCGGTCATTGGAACATCTACCTTAACCACATGGTCACCCTTCTTCTCCTCCTCTTTTGATTCTGCTTCGGCTTCACTAGTACGCCCTGAATCCACCGGATGCACCTCAGAGTTTGATAGCATCGTTATGTTTATAATGTGTTCCTTAACCTTAGTTCTAGTTTATGTTATTATGTACATGATGATATATGGATGATGCTTCTAAATTTAGTTCATATTAGTAAAAGGCGGGTGTTTGTTAGGAACCGGTCCGTTGAGATTAACACGAATCATGTGTTACGAGCTTATCTTAAGGCACTTGGAAAATGACAATCTAATCTTGAGCTTTGTGATTAATAAATTATCAAAAACATCACACAAAAATTAAAAATTTAACAATGAGAAGAACGTTCTTTGATGAGAATCCATAACCAAGCTTCCATTATCTTCCCTATTTTGCACTTAACCAAGGTGGCAATTTTGACCCGTTTATTTATAAATGGGTCAGTTTGAGTTATTTCATCTTAAATGGGTAAAATAAAAATAAAAAACAGCTAAAAGGGAAACATGCCATATGGGTCACACAGTTCAAACAGATCAAGTACCCCTAATAGTGTCTGTGCGTGACCCGCACCATACTAAAAACAAGTTATTTTGACCCGCACCATCTTGTGACCTCGTTGTAAAATCTTGACATAAAAATCATGCTATAAAGAAAATACTGAATCATGAACTATAAATTAAATCTCGTAACATAGTTACTATAAGCCTATCACAAGTGACGGTACCAAAACATGTTGAGTTCCGTTAGGTCCATCATATCTAAATGAGAATATCTCTGTTCCTGCGTAGTTTTTGATTCGGGTCAATATCAATTACCAATTTCCCCATCAAGCAAGGTGTAGTCATGAGTGTTTCCAGCCGCAACCTAAAAAAAAGCATGTCAGATACAAGCTCATCAACAGAAGCACAATATTAGAGATAAGAAACCAAGGTAGTCAAAACAAAAGGAAAGTGATCGTGCCTCGTTCCCTGTAGGTTAAAATTTCTAACCATTTATGTGAAAATAAGTCATTGAGTAACATTTTATCGATAACAGATATTATTTTTATTGTGGGAACAAAATATCAAATGTGTAGTCCAAAAAATTATTTTTATTTTGGTGAATTGTGTGTTTACATCACTACTTCATTATACGAACAAAACCCGCCTATATCTAGCCAAGACCCGGCTAGACCTGGCTAAATCAGGCCATGAACCGGCCATATCCGGTTAGACCCGGCCACGAACCGGCCATATCCGGCCAAGACGCAGCCATATCTGGTTAGACCCTGCCATATCCGGCCAAGACCCGGCCATATCCGGTTAGACCCGGCCAAGACCCGGCTATATCCGTGTTTAAACCCGCCAAGATCGGCCATATCTTGTTAGACCCGGCTAAGACCCGGCCAAGACCTGGCCATATCCGGCCAAGACCAGGCCATATCCGGTTAGATCCGGCCAAGACCCGGCCATATCCGGTTCGACCAGGTTATATCGTGTTAGATCCGGCAAAGACCCGGCGCCAGGGGTGAGCATCGGGTCAAACCCACACAAATGTGTTTGATATGTGTGGGTAGAGGGTACCCAATAAATTCTAATGGCCGTCAAAATCACATAACGATCCATAATCATGAAAAAATGGACACAGAGCTACTAATTGCTGAAAGAGTGGAAAGGTAATCTAATTGCACGCTACCTCATTAGCGTTTCCACGTGGAAATCGCAAGTTAATACTTCTAAAATCAAATTTTCTTTCAATCAAATAGCATCCATCCCGTGTTATAACATCATATATCGAGTTCCATCGGCTTTCCACGTGGTATAATAGTACTGTTGGAAAATTTTAGTAAAAAATGTGTTTTCACTAATTTTGGACATAGATAATTATTAGTAAATATAAATATTAAGTGTAAGTGGGGTTCTATATAGAGGAGAGTAACAAGCCAATAATATGTCCAAAAATGAAGTAAGCGTGACTGAGATATTCGAGTCACAAAGAAGGGTAGTTGAAATGGAGACAATTGGTTAAATGAGTAATAAACACTAATTTTAAAAAATGTGTCTTTAGGACTGACACTTAAAATTTATTGGGTGGTTTATTATTTGCAAATTAATGTGTCATTGACTGACAATTAAATTGGATGTTATGATTTGCAAATTAATGAGTCATTGACTATTATTTTAATTGGCTGATTTGCAAGATTAATGAGTCATTGATTGATATTAATTTTGACCTGATTATGATTTTGCAAATTGAAAAATGAGGATTTAACCAGCAATTAATTGCACCATATGCATATGGATGTGTATTAACTAGAGACAATCTCAAACGATTCCTTAACACACCGGAGAAACACACAATAGAGAATAACTCCATTAATAAGATTCTTCCTGCAATCTTGTTCGATCATAACACTCCAAGTTTCCGTGATTTTTCAGGCAAGTATGTCAGGTCCGGCTGTACAACAGCTTTGAACGTTGTACCCTGGGAAACAGACGGCTAATCTGTTTTAAGGGAAGGTGTGTCCACACACGTGCCCTCGTTCCTTGACCTTTTACTGATTTATTGATTTATCATTCGATAGTGTCTGTCTATCTCTGCTTCTAACCGCCATTCAGTCGGTTATATTTTTTTGTTATTTATTTCTGTTAATTAGTTGTTAATTAAATATGATTTTGTGTAAAATAAAAGTGTACATGTTTTCCTACAATCATAAAATCGAAAAGATATCGGTCTAACCGAATAAAAAACCCGCTTTTTATTAATCAGATTTTATATATATAAACTGTTTTCCTTTCGAAACCAAGATTGAGTTTCTTTGGAAATCAGTTTTTTTTTTATTTTAAATTGAACAGATTTAATATTACAGATTCTATAACGTTTTAAAGTAGTTTTCTAATCAGCTTATATTGAAACCAAGATTGAGTTTCTATAAAACTGATTTGTTGATTCATTGAAAACCAAGAATTAAGTTTCTATGAACAATATTGGTTACAAGCACGATACCGATTTATAACATTTTTGTTTAACTGTTTTTGCGTGGTTTTCAGGATGACTAACACTCACGACTCTCTCCTATGGCGACTACATGTTGTGATCCATCCGGTGCGCCGCTTACCAACCAACAGTGGCTAATCATGCAGAAAGACCAGAAAAGTTCAATGGTCAGAACTTTAAGAGGTGGCAATAGAAGATGTTCTTCTATCTTACCACCTTGGGTCTTGCACGGTTCTTGAAAGAAACTGTGCCTCAGGTCGAACCTCCTGCCGAAGGTCAATCCCTCTAATGGCACAAGATTGTACAAGTTGTGGAAGCAGGAAACATTCAGATTTTTTTGTGTCACAACTATGTTCGAATGGTTTGATAGATCCTTTGTATAACGTGTACTGCAAAACCACACTGCCCAAGAGAATTATGTGGAGTCATTGGAAACGCAATACAAAACGAGAGGATGCTGGTACAAAGAAGTTTGTGGTAGCTTCGGTTTTTGATTACAAAGATGGTTGATCAAAGAACGTGATAAGTTCCAGGTTCAAGACCATGCAGTTCTGCACAAACACACATTCAAGCTGAGGGAATGACCTTTGAGTGAAACTTTTCAAGTGCCTGCAATAATTGAAAAGTTACTACCTCCAAGCTGGGTAGAAATTCAAAACTCGCTTGAAGCATAAACGAAAGGAGATGAGTGTAGTTGAAAACTTATGGTTGTTCGTCTACTTAGTATGAGGGCAACATGTTGGCTCAGAAAACATTAAGCACCTGATTCTGCCAAGGCTAATATGGATGAACATGCTGTGGTCATCTTCAAGGTCCAATTACTAAAGGAAGGGAAAAGCAAAGGGTATGATAAAAAGAAGAATGACAAGAAGGGCAAAAGGGAAGTCTAGTACCTTGAACCTAAATCTGGATTGTAAACCAAAGTTCCAGGGGACTTGGCTACAACCTGTGACCAACCCGGATCAACCGTGCTGCTAATTGCAGAGAATGCCGAAGCGGGTGAATCCACGTCAGGCGAATATTGGTGGATGAGAAAGTGTACATGA